>JADBJO010000290.1:647500-657500 GCA_016801955.1 Conus betulinus
TTGGTTGGTTGTTTTTGAAGTAAATCATACTACATTAGTTGGATTTTTTTTTCCTCCTAAACTTCCGTCGATTGGTCAGTCATTTTGTCTGCGTTCAGGTTGAGTAGAACCATCATTATCCATTCGGTTCGTCAAAATGAAACTGGGAATGCACACAGACATACAGAAAGATAAAAATAAACATGCAAACACGCGCTCTTACGCACGCGGGCACGCTGATGTGCATACGCACACTCACGTATGTTTTTGCGCGCGCACACGCCATGCACACGCGTACATGCACGCACACACACACACACACACACACACACACACACACACACACACACACACACACACACACACACAGAGTACATTTCCATAATGCCTTCACTTGGTTTGGTTAAACTTTTTCGTTTGTATGTGGTGTACATATGTACACAAGTGTGTGTGTGTGTGTGTGTGTGTATGCGCGCGCGCGCGCGCGCTAAATAAGGGACAAGGATTCACCACTGACACCTTTATTGCATGGCCACTGCAGACCACTCCCCAAAGTGTTTATGTTGCATTAGTCGGTCGCGCATGATTCTGAAGTCTGGACAAGTTTTTGATCGTCACTGCTGAGCACCACATAGCACTGTCTCATTATTCATATAGCGTTGCTTTGTGACGGCAATACAGTAACACGACTTTTTGATAGCATTTGACCATCAGCTTCCGTTTACTGATCTCTCATTACCCATAACAGAACGCGTGACGTCCCGCGGCATTCGATAAAATCTGTCTGAACAGATTGAAATTATTTTCCAAGTAGCCAGGCTCCTGACTTTCACACAGGACATGACAGGCGAGTGATACTTGCCATCAGACTTAATGTGGATACAAGATGTGACAAGACAACACATAGCATATAACATGGGACATCAAACAAGACGCCGTGATGAAAACAAGCCAGTTAGAGGAGCATAGCCTTAGGGAGAATACACACCTTAGGGAGAGATAAATCGGGAAGAACATTGGTCAGGGGGAACATAGATATGAGGATATAAAGCCGGAGGTGATATAGATCAGGAAGACATAGACATGCTCCTTTTATTTTCAAGAGGCTGGGGGGAGGGGGGGGGGGGGGGGGGGGGGGGGCAAAAAGCCTCCTTGCTTTTAGCTTGGACCGTAACTGCAGTGACGTCATTTTGTGGACAGGGGCATGTTTGCTGCAGTGCTAAACACGAATGGGGGATTGGTCGGTCGCGTGTCTGGCTGACAGAGGAGAAATAGTTGCCACTTCAAGTCTGTCCGGTTTAGGCGGAAAGAGAGGGAGAGAAAGAGCGTCCGCCAATTACTAGTTTACAAGTAAATACCCTTGTAATTATCGTACCAAAGTCACGTTCTGACTTGTTCAGTTGTTGGTTTTTGGGAGGGTGGGGCGGAGGTCGGAGGGTTGGCTGGTGGATGAAGTGACTGTGTGTGTGTGTGTGTGTGTGCGCGCGCGCGTGTAGGGAAGGGGTGAGGTATGTGGCATCAGGTTCGTTGCACAGAATGTTTTTGTTCCTTTTAACCATTTTAGGATGAAAGTTGTGACAGAAGTTGTGAGACAAGCTGCATGTTTGGTTAATCATTTAAGAAAATGGGAAAAAAAAAAAGAAGAAAAAGTAAAACAAACAAACAAACAAACAAAAATGAAAGGGGCAAACAAACAGTAGTAAGTTGTCAGCAGCACGAAAAAACCCTATGTTATGAAAGAAAGAAATATTTACGTATTGATAATGTAAATGATTTAAATGTTTTCAATTGATTTACATATTTGAATTATCTATTTGACACAATATTTTATTAAACATGGTGGCTTTCGTCAAGTTTGATTTTGGTTTCCTTTAAAATGTAGATGTGTAGGAAGTGTAATTAATTTGATAGAGATTTGGGAAAATTCTCGGGACCTGTCTGTACACCTGAAAATTAGACACAAAGCAAGATGACTGTGCACAGTGACAGTGGTAAAACGAGAAGCTGTATACCCCATTTCCTGAAATCCTGTTTGTCGAAAAGAAGGAAGATGGATGTATTGTAACTACATCCGGCGTGTTGTTTTCTCTCTCTCCCTCTCTCTCTCTCTCTCTCTCTGATTTAAACAGTACACAGCCTAGCTTTGAGTCATCATAGCATAGAGACAGAGTGACATTCACTGACCTCATTCTTTCACCAATCTCTTTGTTTTTGTCGTGGCAAAGAGTTGAAAAAAACCGTTTGGATGTGATTGTCCAGCCGAACTGGCTTTAGGTGCTTAGACGGTATATAATAAATTCTGTCTTTTTATCTTAGTCCTGGAATGTGGCACGCTTTTGGTTCATGCGTAAAAACGGTGAATCTTGTCCTCTCTCTCTGTCTCGCTCTCTCTCTCTCTCTCTCTCTCTCTCTCTCTCTCTCTCTCCTCTCTCCCCGAATGCTCGTGTGTGTGTGTGTGTGTGTGTGTGTGTGTGTGTGTGTGTGTGTGTGTGTGTGTGTGTAACGATAAAACAGTCGAAGAACATCCACAAAATTGGCAAATGGAGATTTTGAACTCTTTCATAGATGGTTCGTTTTAAACTGACATTCTGATGAGATCTCAGGTACGGTCTCTCGGTGCTGATTGCATCCCTGTGCATTCTGTCAGGGAAATTTCAGTAATATTATTTCATGGGGAATTGCACACGGGGGAATCATGAACATGTCCTTCATTTCGCACCGCCTTCAACTTTCGGACTGCGGTTTTAAAATCTGGCCACGGGTTTGATGAAAATTGCTCCTGCAGTGGAAGAACTTCGCCATGAAGCTGACAGATCGATTCTTTTGCATGGCTAGGGGAACACCAGAGAAGTGTTAAAAAAAAAAAAAAAAAAAAAAAAAGGAAAAAGGAAAACTGTCGTAATACGTTTTGAATAATTATTCTCTGGGGAATGTCACACTGCGAGAACAGGCAGCCTGGGTCCATCGAGTCTAGTTCAGAGATGATGGAACGCAGTTTGTCGTTTGGTCAAAGGGTGTTCAAACGCGAAGTTTGGAATGATTCACTGGTATGTTTAGTTTTCCTTTAACTGTTGGGGGGAGGAGGACGCAGTAGGGGTGGGGTGGGAAATTGTGGTGATGGGGGGTGGGGTGGGGGAGGGGGGCACTTTGTCCATCACTTTAGATTTGTTCCTTTTATATGCCAAACTGAAACAAGTCGGGTTTTTTTTTTTCGCCATCTACGTCAGTGTACATGCCAAGAAACGTGCATGCTGCACGTTATCGATCGGGAGTGGGGTTGGTTGGGACGAGTCTAGATGGCCTAGGGAATAGAAACGAGAGAGCTGCGTGTGACGTGACGTGCGAGGAACTGAATTCTTTGTGTCTCTCCAGTAGCTGCCGTCCCTTTCTGTGCTTGTCTGCTACTTGTCCTTCCACTCCTCCGCTCCCCACCCCTTCCTCCCGTCCCTTTTAGGCTGGCCATTTCTTTTTTTCTGTCTTTTTTCTTTTTATCTTTCCTGTTCTCCTTCTTCTAAAGCCCCCCCCCCCCCCCCCCCCTCTTTCTTGTATGGTAGACATTCTGACCTTTCTGCGCACTGCCTTCGGGCGATAAGCCGAAACATTGCCTGTCGTTCGCGCGCTTTTTGTGCGCCACTTGTGCTGTGCCCTTCGTTAACATATTTTTTATTCCTGGCTGGTTTGGGTTTTCATGTAATCGTGGCGCTGGCCACAGGCTCTCTGGAAATCGTTGTCGAGTCCTGTGTTTTACATTACTGTCGACGATAATAAGAAAAGTAAAGTATCACACACACAGAAGCTGTATTGCTATAAGGTAGCCTCTTTGAGTTCCTCTGACGGGAAAAGAATGCCGGATTTTTGCCCATTCATATACACACGTTGGTTTTATTACATTTTACATAAATTGGATTCTTTGCGATAAAAGTCCCCCCCCCCCCCCCCCCCCCCCCCAAAAAAAAAAAGGAAAAAGAAAGCTTTACTTGATACTTAGTTGGTGGTGGTGATCTTATAGTCGTCTTGTGCTTTATTTCATGTGCCTTTGGGCTTTTTGATGTATTCCTAAGTCTCTGAAGGGAAAACAAGTGTTTTTGTAATGAATTTCACTTGTACGATTTTAAAAACAAGTAAAGAAACAAGCAAAACAAAAACAAAAACAACCAAGATTAGAAAAAAAAGACAGATAAGAAAAGCAGCAATTCAAACGCACACATATACAAATGGCTATGCGCGCACGTGCAGCTTAAACATACATACGTCGAAGATCAGCCAGATAGATATCTACGTGTGATCACGTTACGCTGACCACGAAGACCATATATCAGAGCTACATCATGCATTGCGACGATGAACCAGTTAGATGTATGTGTGTGATCACGTTACGCTGACCACGAAGGCCGTATATCCCGTGAAAAACGGATAACAGTATATTTTCTTATCGCTGCTTATTTCACAAGTGTTTTGCTTAGTTTGTTTTTTCTCCTCCGTTTAATTTGCATTTTCAGTTCGGTTCAGTAATACTTCAGTATTGATTTAACAGCTACGCTAGGCTTTCGCAAGGAAGGTGCGGGTTTACTGGAATTAACATGAGCCTGTATAGATGAAGGGAGAAGTTTCGTGAAGGCTTTATTATCAGTTCACACGGATAATGTTTTATTAATCCACATAGAAATTAATGTGTGATTTCACATGCTCATTATAAACACTGCATAACATAAAACTCATAATAACCCAGTAATTTAAATCAAAGCGTAGATTAATGCATGGAATGAAAATTCCGTCAAATTGTGTGTGTGTGTGTGTGTGTGTGTGTGTGTGTGTGTGTGTGTGGAGAGAGAGAGAGGGGGGGGGGAGGAGGAGAGAGAGAGAGAGAGAGAGAGAGGGGGGGGGGGGGGCTATTTAGACTGCTTATAGCAATTCAGAAAATAGAACGTTCCTTGAACCACAGAACGCAGAACGAATTGTTTGATTTTGCATCATGGTGTGTGTGTGTGTGTGTGTAGAGAGAGAGAGAGAGAGGGAGGAAGTAACAGTGTGTGTGTGTGTGTGTGTGTGTGTGAGAGAGAGAGAGAGAGAGAAACTGTGTGTGGGGGAGGAAGTAACAGTGTGTGTGTGTGTGTGTGTGTGTGTGACAGTTTAAATGTGGAGGATGCTGTGTTGTGAAACGAGTTATCCAAGTTATCTATTAAAAATCCATACCAAGCGTCGCAGTCATCTGGACAGTTATAGCGACTGAACAATGGGCATGCCGTGGGAGTTAATCTGTCTGCCTGCCTACTGTGTAGCAATTGACGTTCAGGGCTCGTAATTCACCCAACAGACGAATGCATTTCACGCTTTATGACTCGAACATTCCCAGGTCTGAGTGTGTTCACAGCGGACAATAATCAGTGCCTATGTGGACAACTGTAAACGCAATGAACCATAAAAGTTTGAAAGCCGGTTGTGTTTCTTTCTTGGTCCCCCGACTGAACTCTGTCATTGTGCCTCGCAAGCAGACAACACATTAAAAGGTCTGCGGCCTGTGTTTTGCGAGTCCAAATAAGCTAAAGATTTGACTGGCTAATGGGGCCTTTGTCACAGCTGGCTACCAGTGAGACAGCTTCATCGAAGTGGTGTTTATGCTTTTGTCAGAAGTGTCGACCTGTCATCTTAACTCATGGCTCGGACTCCCCATATAGCCACTTTAAGGAGGAAGGAAAAGGAAGAGAAAGAAAAACAGAAAGAAAGAAAGAAACAGATTTTAAGAGGAGAGGAAAAAAAACACATGAAGTCATAGTCACGGCATTTTTAGAATACACAAGGGTCCAATTTTATTATTAGTATTATTTTTTTTGGTCAATGAGAATGCTGTAGGCTATTCATTCTTCTTTTTTTCTTCCTCGCCGTAAGCGATCATTTTCAACAGGGTGAAAACTGCTGCACTTCGGGACTTAGGTGCCTTT
Organism: Conus betulinus; assembly: GCA_016801955.1. Taxonomy (NCBI): domain Eukaryota; kingdom Metazoa; phylum Mollusca; class Gastropoda; order Neogastropoda; family Conidae; genus Conus; species Conus betulinus. The sequence goes on from JADBJO010000290.1 coordinate 653,419, forward strand.
GGATTAAAACAACAACACAACACAACAATTTTCAACAACACAACAACAACAACACACACACACACACACACACACACACACACACACACAGGTCTTTAAGCTGTTATGCAGCTATTTGTGGAATTGCCGGCAGGCTTAAAGCTACCCTGGGGGTGGGTCAGTGAAAGTGGGTAACCAGACCCACTGACACCAGCGCCTAGCACTGGCCCAGCATCAACCTGCTGGCGTTGCGCCGAGCCCGCACGTACAGCGAGAATCAAGGGATGAGGAGGGAGGTGGAGAGCCAGGGGAGGGGAGGGGGGGGAACACGTGAATTCAAGCACGTGGTGCCGTCATCCTGGACCGGAAAGATCCCAAGGGTGTCGCTGAGACGTTATTAAGTTGGTTGTGCTTCTCTACAGTGCATGGGTAGAAAGCCCCCCTGTCTGTACTTCGCCTGGGGTGTCTTGTACACAAAGAGATGCGACTGGCGGGTGCCATGGGATGGACTGACCGTCTCTGGGAGGTGGTTTGCATCATGGCAGGTGACGAGGCCACGGCGGAGAGGCAAGATCTCATCCTTCTCTTCTGGAAGGATGTCCAGTCCAAGGTTTGGGGCATGTCGTTGACCACAATGGAGATCTTCCTGACTTGGCTGGACGCTTTTCTCTGCTTTTTTTTTTTTTTTTTTTTTTTTTTTACTAGGTGGGAGATGCCTTTTGACATGATGGGATCGTACCAAAGTCCCTGGGCCACAGTCTTCGATCCCGCCACATAGAGCTTGCATACTCCAATATAGGTCAAGGAGAGAACCCCTGTAGGCTGCCTGTTTGATTTTCTAGTTGACCACCTTAACGTTGCGGCGAATGAAGCCCAAGGTGCTTGATGGGTTTGATGATCGTGCAGGAGGTATGAGGCCATTTTTGTAACATGTTCCAGTCTCTCTCTCTCTTTCTTCTACCCCCCCCCCCCCCCCCCCCTCTCGTAGTGTATATGTGTATGTTTGTGTGAGAAAAGAGGAGAGAGAAAAACTGGTGTACCATAAAAATCTACCATCGTAAGTTGGAAGATGAGGGTAGGGGGGAGGGTTTTCATAATCCTAGTACACCATGAAATGTTGAGCTGAAGGTTGAACTAAACAAATAAAGAACTTTTAAAATGTGTGAGGAAGAGCAAGCCCACCCTTTACAACACCATCGAATCGGGGGGGGGGTGAGTCGTGACGTTCAATAAAGTTCTCTTTAATGTTTAACTTTGCTATGTGTGGCTAGCCTCTAGGACACACCATTGGTTGCTTTCAGCTGTTCAAACAAGTCCAGAGACTCCCTGATGACCTTTTGATAGCAGCCGTCCACAGCCACTGTGGCATTGGGTCTCTCTCTCCAGATGGCATGACATGGTCATTATGACATCATTAAAAATACTAAATTGCCACTTGGACGGTGGCTGTATATAACAGAAGCAGTCCTTTCCAGCCCATTTCCTGCAATGCCATCGTTGGCAGATGGTGGTGGCTAGTTACTGTGTGACGCATGAGTCATGCGCGCCTAAAGAGGCCACTTAGTGCAGGAAATTATTAACCCTTTCGGTGGGCCCCGGTCAAGGCCTGGAGCTTGATTGTACATGGAGTGAGAGATGGTGACGCTGGTGGATGATGGTTTAAGGCGGTGTGAACTAGTGGAAATACACCCTTCGAAAACAAACTTACAACACACTTCTGTAACAGCACTGAGGATGAGCACCTTACAACACTTCTGTAACATCACTGAGGATGAGCACCTCACAACACACTTCTGTAACATCACTTTGGATGAGCACCTCACAACACACTTCTGTAACATCACTTTGGATGAGCACCTCACAACACACTTCTGTAACATCACTTTGGATGAGCACCTCACAACACACTTCTGTAACATCACTTTGGATGAGCACCTCACAACACACTTCTGTACCATCACTGAGGATGAGCACCTCACAACACACTTCTGTAACAGCACTGAGGATGAGCATCTCACAACACACTTCTGTAACAGCACTGAGGATGAGCACCTCACAACACACTTCTGTAACAGCACTGAGGATGAACATCTCACAACACACTTCTGCAACAGCATTGAGGATGAGCACCTTACAAGTAATACAACACACACTTCTGTAACATCACTGGGGATGAGCACCTTACAACACACTTCTGTAACAGCACTGAGGATGAGCACCAATTATTTTCCTCGATGGAAGAACAACATTGATTAGCCATATCAGAGAGTCTTGATTGATTGATTGATTGTGATTGGTAATCTTTATTCCCTGGGGTGACAGTAAGAAAGAAGATGCTTTATCAGAGAGAGATTGATTGATTTGATTGACAACCTTTATTCCCTGGGCTAACAGATATAACAATAAGAAAGAGAAAGAAGATTTTTTTTTCTGTCTGGCCCTTGTCCCTCCAGGGACTGAGGATACTGACATAGAGAGTACAGAGCTGATCACATAAGAAAGTGATGATTCATCTTTGGATGAAAGAAAAAACAAATATACTCTAAAAGTGTCTCTCCCCCCCCCCCCCCCCCCCCCCCCCCCCACACACACACACACACACACACACACACACACACACACACACTTGTATGTGATGATGTACTAATGACGTACATGTGGATAAGGCATTGGGAATATGAGTTATACTGCAGATCTACATGATTAGTGATTGTGTACAAAGTATGTAAACAGTCTTCTTCTGGGAAACTGAGAAGGGTGAGGGAAGTGACAGAGAGCGGGGAGAAGGAAGTGACGGAGAGCAGGGTGAGGAGGATGCTGTTGCCACGTGGCTTGTGCTGCAAGCGTACTTTTCATTTGTTGAGGCGTTTGACTACTTATACATTAATTCACACGGTAACACGGACAGCTGTCAGAGTGCCTTTTGTCTCTCCACTACCACTTCAGTCCACCCTGCATTGACACACCTCCTTCTACGTACGCGGCAAAGAGAGGGTCACAGGTGACGCACTCATAAATGGTGATTTGATCAACGTCTCTTTAAAAACTGTTTTGTGGGCGCTGTTCAACTCTGCCAGCTGTGCCGTTCCTTTGGATGTGTTTGTACTAGACATGGCTTGTGCCTTTGGAATTAAGTGTAACACACACATACATGCACACGCACACACACACGTGCATGCGCATGCGCGCGCACACTCACACACATGCACGCACACACGTACGCATGCATGCACGCACAAGAAAAAAACACCTCCATATGGCATGGTTTGGTCAGCTCCATGTGTGTGTGTGTGTGTGTGTGTGTGGACAAATCCTTTGAACTGGAAATAAACAATACAACAGTAGTAGTATATGCTACATTTTTCTCTCAATCATGCCAGCTTCTTGGGGTTTTTATTATCTTGCTATCACACCACTGGTGAGATCTGAATTCGCATCAAAAAAACTTTTTAACATGGCGTGAGCGTGGTGATGGGACCATAGCTTATTTTTCACCCAGTTTTTCCCAGTTTGCTTTTCTAATGGGTGCTGCCCATTCATTTTTTTTTTTTTTTTTTGCATGTCTCATCATGAGCGACAAGTTTCTAGATGAAATCAACATATCACTGAACTCTTTTCAGGTATTGAACTTCTGTGTATTCCCAGAGGAACTGAATGAACAAGAGACCAAAGCTCAGATAATCAGATCTTAGGATTTTATAACATTATTATCTGGGCAGTGAGCTTTCACTGGGAATGTGTACACAGCAGTCTCACCTGTGTCAGTAGGTTTGTCTGTCTGTCTGTCAGCAAGATTAGGCAAAAACTGCTGAACAAATTTTTATCAAAGTTTTGTGGACGCATGGAATATGATGAGAACAAATGATTTGATTTTGGTGCAGATCCAGAATTAATTAAATCCCCCCCCACCCCCTCCCCCACCTTTCTATGAGTTACTATGACATTTGAAGATCAGGTTTTTTTTTTTCCCAAACTCTCTCTCTGTCTCTGTCTGTCTGTCTGTCTGTCTGTCTGCCTCTCTCTCTCTCTCTCTCTCTCTCTCTCTCTCTCTCTCTCTCTCTCTCTCTCTCTCTCTCTCTCTCTTCTGGAACTGGTAAGATTTG
>JADBJO010000290.1:662500-665000 GCA_016801955.1 Conus betulinus
CACACTGTACGTGTATATGTGCCAGGTTGCATGGAAAGTTTATCAGAGAGAGAAAGAGAAGAGTGTTGATGATGGTTAACATTTTATTCATTTGTTGTCAAAATGTCAGATCAAGGGGTAGATAGATTGAAACAACAGGAAGAACCAGAAAGAAAAGCTTGTGTTACAATGCAAATAGAGATGGGTACTAGGGATTCAATTTGTTTTTCAGTTTAAGTAACTTTTTGAAACAATATTTCGCAGGCTTTTGCCCACCATTGCACATAATTATTCAGTTACTGATTGTGAATTTCGCGGGCCTCTCCCACCTGTTTACGAGAATCGAGAATCGGCTGTGGTTAGCAAGCGCCAGAGGTCAAGCTCTTGGAAAGGGTTGTTAGTATGCAAATAAACCCTTTAGTGACAGCCTGTGGAGGGGAACCCTCTCTCTCTCTCTCTGTCCAACAGGATTCAATTACTCTTCATTTGGGTCCCACTGGTCATGAATAATGGAATACAGTCAGTTCCCTTATTGGGATTTGGAGTGTTTTGGAACACTCCCACCTTTAGTTCAGCAATTTTGCAATGATGTTGCTCTGCAAGGATGATGTATTAGAGCCCCTAGGTCCGTTAAAGGCATGTACAAGGCAGTCAAGAGGTTAATGCCAGTGTTAGCTCTGTGTGTAGTTCCATGGATTGTGAATTAGAAACAGCCTGCAAGACCTGTATTTAACATTCTTATTGTTGTACTGTATCTTATAACAAGAATCGGCTGTGGTTAGCAAGCGCCAGAGGTCAAGCTCATGGAAAGGGTTGTTAGTATGCAAATAAACCCTTTAGTGACAGCCTGTGGAGGGGAACCCTCTCTCTCTCTCTCTCTCTCTCTCTCTCTGTCTCTCTCTCGCTCTCTGTCTCTGTGTCTGTCTCTGTTTAGGCAGTGGTCATTCATTTATGTGCAGCTTTTTTTTTATATCTAGGTATCAGTGGTGGAGTGAAAAATGTTTCATGATAGGGGCTGGGGGCATGTGGTGTGTGTGTGCTTGTGTGCATTCGTCCCCCATGTGCTCTTGTTTTCAGATGACTGGTGGCTATGTAAACATCTTCATTCATCTGAAAAAATTCATTCATCTGAAAACCATCATCAACATATTCTTGACAAAACAAAAAAAGAAGAAGGGGTTGGAGAAAGAGTGAAATGACTGGTGGCAAACATTAGACAGGGTATGAAGAAATGTATCTGTTGAACCAAGTGTATTGAATAAATAGGATATTGTAAACGTCACATCAATTGATAGGTTTGTTGAGCGCACACAAAATGAACCCAGCATTATGCTAGCTCTGTTTATGCATACATGCATGCATTCTATCTCTTGTGTTGGTGCCTGTGCATGTGGGTGTACAATGTGTCTCAGTGCAAGTGCATGTGTGTGTGTGTGTAAGAGGGAGGAAAGGTGGGAAGGGGAAAGGATTGTATCTGGAGGGGATCTAAGGGCAGAAGGTGAGGTTGAGAGCTATCAAGTGCAAAGAAAGAAAATACCAACAGATTGCTGTCTCTCACATCCCCCAGAGCCATCATTCAGGGAGTATTCTGGTCCAGTTGGGTATAATGGATGTTTTTATTATTCGTCAGGGTTTTGGAGATACGCCACTTGCTACATTACTTTTCCAGGTCCCTGTTGTGTGTGACACTAATATTCTTTATGATCAGCACACGCGTTGTCTCTCTTTCTCCTTCTTTCTCTCTCAGACGGTACTTACTTCTCAGTCAGTAAGAGGCAAACTTAGCATTAATTCCTTTTCATCTGATCAACACCATCCCAAGTCATTAATACTGGTAACAGTCAGCAAGGATAACCTTTTAGGAAGATGGAAGTGTGTGTGTGTGTGGGTGGGTGGGTGGGTGGAGGGGATGGGGGGGGGGGGGGGGGGCCTCTAGACTGGTCTCATCCTTCAGAACCACAATGTTCATAAACTCAAAAGGGAGAATGCTTTAATAAAATTGCGTATCTAGCGGTGTTTGTGTGTGTGTGTGTGTGTGTGTGTGTGTGTGTGTGTGTGTGTGTGTGTGCGCGCATGTGTGCACTTGTGCATGTGTGCATGCATGCATGCCCATGGGTAAAATAGGCAGAGAAATGTCCTACGGGACAGTAAAGGAAGATTATTATTTTCTGATCATGCGGTTGGGTAGGAGGAATCAGAAGCAGCCTGACTCAGGGATCATACAACAATGGTAATGAACTAATCAGCAGCCTGAAAGAATCTCTGCGCTGTGGGCACCCCACGGGAGGTGGACGTGCTCATTTTCTTCATCTTCTGATGTGTGTATTGATGAACGCCTAGGGACATGCTCATGCATTTTGCATTACCAATCCCTCCTGATGAATGCGAGGTGTAGGGATCATTTTTTTTTTTTTTTCCACCCATGAGAGCATCTGACTGGAACTGTTTGCTGCCCTCCATGCGTGAACTGAGATAGTTGACAATAAAATGTCAGTTTGGTCTTCATCAAGAACATTTCGAT
>JADBJO010000290.1:670000-672500 GCA_016801955.1 Conus betulinus
CGGCCTTGACCACGTCGGCCCAGCTCAGGGGGGTGCCTGTAGAAACCTGCCACGTAGATTGCTTATCCCTCTACGGCTGTGATTTAACACTTTGGCAGTGATATAACCCTTGCCTTCCCTCCTGCCGTGCGCCAACCCAATCCCCCCCCCCCCCCCCCCCCCCCCCCCCCCGCCACAGTTTCTCATTTTGCCGTTTGTTATTGTTTTACTTTTTGGTCTTCTGTCTCCTGGTGTGAGAATTATGCGCACGCATTCGTGTGTGTGTGTGTGTGTGTGTGTGTGTGTGTGTGTGTGTGTTCTGAGGCTGAAGATAAACTTCCCCGCTAGTGTTTTGCATGTAAGGTCTAATACCGACTCAATCCATGATTGAATACGGACGAATAACTGGAGGTGGAAAACTGGTCACCACAAACGAAAATGCAAATGAACAGAAAAAACAAACAGACAAAAACAACAACAAAAAAGGAAAAAAAAAACAATACATCAGTAACCTTGCAAAAATTGCATTCAGTCTTTCTTCGATAGAAGAATAGATCAGGTAAAACGAAGTGGCTGTTTTAGGAACTCAGTTCACATCTGCTTGATGGAGCAATGCTTAACATGTTTCAAAGAGTCTGCTAGTAAAGTGTGTATGTGTCACATCGTGTAAGCTCCAGCACTGCTCGAACATATTCTATAGTGAGTGGGTACATCACAGTGGAATGCGCCAAGTAGCTTCTTCACCTTTTAAAAGAGATGAGTGGGTATAAAGAAAGAGTGGCCTGTGTGTAAATCATTGCACAACTGTTTTCTTCTTTACGGCAAACCAGTGGTATTATATGGTGGTAAAAACCGGACGGTTTGGACTGATTTGAAAGGGTCTGTTTTCGTGTTTGTATCCTCAGTGCTTTTGCTGGAGGTCTTTCGATGTAAGTTGCAGCGTTGCATTTTAGATGGGTGTGGGGGCCAGAATAGCTCAGTTGGTAGAGCGCCGGACTCGTAATCCAAGGGTTGCGGGTTCGAATCTCCGCCGGGCCGCTTCGGTACAGGGGGATTTTTTTTTTCCCTCGGAGTTAACATTAGTTCTGAACCCATTTCCCATACAGTCCTTTCAAATGAGACTATAAACCGAGGTTCCGTGTGTGAACGCACGCATAACATCTTACACACACGTAAAATCCCATCACCAATTTTCGGAAGAGAAGGCCAGTTTTGGCATTGGTATGGATGACACGTTACACATAGCATGAACCTTCCCCGAAGATGGAGTATGGCTACCTTAATGGCGGGATAAAAAACGGTCATGCACACAAAACTCTGCTCCCTTTGTAGGATAGATGGGATTAATATACTTGCCTGTCCATATAGGGAGTGTCCGCAGGAGTATCAGCCTGCGTACGCAGAAGAAGAAGAAGATGGGCTTGAGGGATATAAAATCAGCACAGTTCTTTTACGGGAGATTCTAGGCGAGTTGACCAGTCACCCCATGGCCTCGAGTGCCAACATGATCAGGAACCCAAACACAAAACTTTTTTAAATGGAAGATTTCAAAGGGCTTTAAGAAAAGACGTGTGTGGTGTGTGTGTGTGTGTGTGTGTGTGTGTGTGTGTGTGTGTGTGAGAGAGAGAGAGAGAGAGAGAGAGAGAGAGAGAGAGATCTTAAGGTTATGGCCAGCATCGGCCTCCAAAGCTGAAAGGGAGTCAGAAAGAATGAAGAAGTCTGTATATTTTTATTTGAGAGATCGATTCAAAAGCCAGGACCAGTGCTGTGAGCTCTGCAGTGTAGATAAAGCTGTCTGGGGGAATATGTTAGGAACTTTTCTTGACTAGGAAACTGTTGAGCAGAAAATGGTGAAAAGCAGCGACGCCTTCTTCAGAATTTTTTGAACCATCAAGTAAGTCTGCTCCGAGTGAATGGAAACTGTGAACAAAGGTCAGCGAAAATGTCATCCACTAGGAACTGGCGGAGTGTGGACAAAAAGAGGCCAGGTCAAAAGCTGACGTCAAGAGAGTGTGGAAAGTCCATGATGTGTTGTCTGTCAGTTTGGACAAATCACACTCGACTCCACCTCTTTTTTTTTTTTCTTGGACGTTTTTGGTGTCCGCCGCTTGGAACAGAAATTTCTCCAAGTCTGGCAGCTACCCCATTTTTGAAAATGTATCTTGATTTAGCTGACCTGACCTGACCTTACCTTACCTTACCTTACCTTAACTGACCTGATCTGACCTTACCTCACCTCACCTCACCTCACCTTACCTTACCTTACCTTACCTTACCTTACCCTACCTTACCTTACCTTACCTTTTAGCTCACAGAGTTTGATGAGCTTGAATGTTGACCGCCAATGGTCTATTGGACCACGCTAGCATTGCGTTGATTTTTTTTTTTTTTTTTTTTTTGGGGGGGGGGGGGGGGGGGGGGGGGGGGTGGGTGGTGGTAGAGTTTTAAACCACGGTGTTTTAAATTAAGCAACGGTGGTGGTGAAGCTTGTGAGTTAAGGAACAAAGAATGCTGATATATC
>JADBJO010000290.1:675000-680000 GCA_016801955.1 Conus betulinus
TTGCCTCTCCGGCGACCCGCCATGCGTCATTGCCAAGTCTATGACGTGGCACGTATTCCCCCCCCCCCCCCCCCCCCCCCCGCCCCCCCTCCGCCCATCACACTGTCTCGCTCCCACCCCTTCTCTTTTATGTGCCATAGCTGCTACCATCAGTGCTGCCATCCTAAGATCTATAGGGAGCAATGATAATAGCACTGCTACCCTCACGCATTGGCAGCGCGGCTGTGTGATCACTGCATGGATGGGGGCAGACTGCCGCCCGTGTGACGATTACTGCTGTCAGTAGTAGGAGCACTCCTTGTCAGTTGCTGTTGCTGCTGCCAGTACTGTTACTGCAGAATAATGATGATGCCGTGGAACCATTATAAACACACACCACACACACACACACACACACACACACACACACACACACACACACACAACAAGAAGAAGAAAAGAAAAGGAAAGCTGAAGAAACAAGGGTGCATATACTATTTTTCTCAAATGAATTTGGCTCATGTTTTTTATGAATTGCAGGGCACACTAAGAAGAAGTGTTCTTCATCTTTTGATTTTCAGCACGTGCTAATAATAACAGCAGCGATGTAAAAAAAAATTTTTTTTTTTTTAATTTAAAAATGAACAGTTACTGCCAATCAAAAACTGTGCTTTTTTTTTTTTTTTTTTTTTTTTAATCTATTGAGAGAAGATGAAGAGAGGTATCATGACGCTGGCAAGGTTTAACATTCGCACGTAGATTAAGTGATGTTCAAATATTGATTAGGGGTGGTGGGAGTGAGTAGTGAATGTGGTATCGATGAGCGCGCTCTGTCTTGCTTGGGGCGGACGCGATGTGCCCATTGTCCGCGTCGAGCTCAGCTGTGAACATGAACTTAAACTTGGATCAGACTCGTTGTAACACGGATGATTCAGCTTCACCTCTTCAGTCGTTTTGAGTTCGTTCTCCAGTGTGTGTGTGTGTGTGTGTGAGTGAGTGAGAGAGAGAGAGAGAGAGGTATTTGCATTTATTCATCTGTGCGTATCACATACGTGCACACTATACTTATTTGCTTATGTGTACGTCCTCTTCCTCCTTTTATGCTCCCACCCCCACCCACCCACCGCTCCTTAAAAAAAAAAATCCCCCCCCCTCCCCAGCGCACACACATACACACGTCATTGATACTGAAACGGAAGACCGACTGTATCCGGTTCAAACCTCAATTGCAATAGGTAAAACATACACAAAAGACAGAGGAATGAAGAATATGTGTTGTTATTGTGAAAACGTATCAACCATCCTCGTTTCGCCGTATTCGTCGTTGTCCGATAGCGTGTAAAACATTGAAAAGAAAAATTGGGGGGGGGGGGGGGGGGGGGGGGGGGGGGGGAGATAGATATATATATATAGAGAGAGAGAGAGAGGGGAGGTGGGTAGATGTAGTTAAAAAAAAAAAAAAAAAAAAAAAGCTGTTCTGATAAATTGAAGTGGGCGGCCGAGGAAAAGCGCAGCTTGAAAACCCTGAGGCGTGACACACACGACCTGAACTTGTGAAAGGATCACGTTACTACTTGTCATTCCTCACCTTGACACACACACAAACACACACACACACACACACACACACACACACACACACACAACTGTCTGCAGATTTTTTTCCCTTTTGTTGTATTTGAAGATAATTAATCACTTAGACAGATTTTTTTCCCTTTTGTTGTATTTGAAGATAATTAATCACTTTTCCAGTTCTTTCACACACACACACACACAACACACACACACACACACACACATACATACGCACGCACGCACGCACGCACGCACGCACAACACACACACACACACACCACACACACACACACACACCTGTGTACAGATTGTTTTACCTTTTTTTTTCTTTTTTTTTTTTAAATTAAAGGATGATTAATCACTTTTTCCAGTTCTTTCTTCTCTTTACGTCCTGTATCGCCGTTTCACCTACACACTGTCTCTCTTTTTGCATTTTAATGGTGGAGGGAAAAAAAAATTCTGATCGGCGCTCCAACACTCCGTGTCAGTAGTGAGTAGGCTCCCCCCATCTTTTTCGGTCACACTCTGCCTGCTTTTTGCGCTCACCCCCCTCCCTCGACCGACTTCCTTTTCACTTGCTCTCGCTTTCGCTTTAGGCCATGTATCCATCATGACACTGATGTTGTGTCTAGGATAGGTTTTTATTGGGGAAAAAAAAACCGTTACTATAGAAAACCTTGAAAGATTCTCTCTCTCTCTCCTCTCTCTCTCTCTCTCTCTCTCTCTCTCTCTCTCTCTCTCACACACACACACACACACCACCACACACACACACACACACACACAGAATTCATAAACTTGCCCATTGAATAATCTTTTTGACACCCCTTTCAGTTTCATTAAAGAGCTGACTCGAGGAGAAACGTTCGTAGTCTGTTTTGTTATCTATCCGTCAGATTCAGAGCTCCACTTTTCGCGTGTTTTGCCATACGTATGAAACGGTGAACTTTCGAAAAAGATAAACCATACTGGAATAGAAGGTGAATAGAACAAGTCCATCCAATTATATTGAAATTTTAGGTATGTCTTCCCACTGTGGTGTTCGTTCCGTCGTCGACGAGGACCACTTCATTCATCGGTCTTGGGGGGGGGGGGGGGGGGGGGGGGGGGGACCAATTTGTGGGGACGCAGGTGGCTTTCTTCTGAGGGATTGTACGAGCGTTACGTGCTGTTAGTAATGTGCCGTGTTATGTACATTCCATTGTGAGTGTGAGGGCATATAGCCCCGACTGTTACAATGTCGCCGATCGCCGATTCTCTCTCTTGTGTCAGGTAGTAATCTTTCATTCTTTCCTTCTTTTTTTCCTTCCCACCATTTGTTGAAATTTGTTTCGTGGTATGTAATTAGTTTCTCGTATTTTTGCAAGTTAGTCACCAGTGTATTATCCGTTGTCCGTGTAAAAATTGATTTTTTTGTAGTTCTCTCTCTCTCTCTCTGTGGGTGTGTGTGTGTGTGTGTGTGTGTGTGTGTTACCTTTGAGTTCAATCTGGGATGTTAGACACAAAAGAGGGGGGAAAAGTTGGGGGGTGGGGGTGGGGGACTGGCGCTTATTCAGCTTTTTCTCATACAAAATAATCTGTCTCAACCAGCTGCCCCCGTAGCGAAGTGGTTAGCGTCGCGGACTCCTGGCTGGGGAGGTCGTGGGTTCGAATCCCATCAGTCATGTGGGTTTTTCTGCCCCGACCGGCTCCTACCAGAGTTGTTGTTTGCAGCGGACTCAGTTGGGAAGACTGGGACCACACAGTCGAGTTTCATCCATCTTAAAGGATGCGTTTCTGAGAGTGTTGCTCAAATTTCCTGACCAACACTGCAGGGTGCTGTATCTCTTGAGCCTGGTTGTCGCCGAGGATATATTATGATAGGAAGCATAGAGTACAGCCCTGTCATGTAGTCTCAGACCGAAATGGGAAATCCGTGTAGCATCATCTTAATCATCCTCATTCTCATCGATCAGCATTAAAAAAAAAGTCCAAATTCAGCGCGGCCCTTCATTTAGGGAAGGGTGCCATGCTCATCATGGTGACCTCAACTTCGATGTCCTCTACACGTCTGTGGTCTTGGCTTGGTTCCGTCGGGGTCACCGGTATCGGCGAGTCCATGGGGGCTGTCGTTGGACGGACGTGGTGGGCGCCCTCCCGGAGGGAGAGCTCACTCACGCCGGCTCCGCGACTAAGCAATTATTGTCGTCAGTAGGGGCTTAGTATATATATAGGTGGAGTCCCTGCGTTTGTCAGATCAGAACAGGCGCCACTGAACACCACCGAAGTGACTCGGCAGCAGTGCAGTGTCTCCTTCAGTGGGGGTTGCCTCTTGACGACTTTGACATTGACTGCTCCCTGTGGATTGCCGGGGCTGCGGCTGCGGCGGGGCCGACCGAGTTGTGGCTGTGGACGGGGTGTTTCGGAATGAGCGGCGCGGGGGCATTGCCCCTGAGGTGGCGCAGAGGTTGGGACAGCCAAAGAAAAAACAAGTATCTGTCTTTCTGACCCCCCTCTCTCGCTCTCCCCCCCTCTCTCTCCCCCCGCCCCCCCCCCCCCCCCCTCCCCCCCCGTCTGTCTGTATGCGCCCCTTCGTGTGTGCATGTGTTGAGAAACCATTTCACTCGATTATCGCCCTTTTGCGTGTGCGATTCTTTTTATTTTAGATAATTGCGTGAAACTGAAGATCACAATATTGTGAAAGGAAGTTGGGGGGGGGGGGGGGGGGGGGAACGCACACGGGGGGGGGGGGGGGGGGCACGCACACGCATTTCTCTCTCTCTCTCTCTCTCACATCTCTCTCTCTCTCTCTCTCTCTCTCTCTCTCCTCTCTCTCTCTCTCTCACTCACACACACACACACACACACACACACACACTGACAGAGGGCCCACACAGGTGTGGTTCGCCGTCCTATCAACGTGTCCCCCACGTGACAGCTGACAGCATGCACGTTACGAAGGAGGAAGAAACAGCTGCCGCCCAGCTGGTCGGTCAATTGAAATGGCTGTTGTTGGAAGGTGGAGTCCTCCCCCCCCCCCCCCCCCCCCCCCCCCCCCCCCCCCCCCCCCCCCCTTCCCCCCCCCCCCCCGCCCTTTGTTCAGCCCTTTGTTGGTTCTCGCACAGTGGGCTCTTATGTCAGCGAAGCCTGCCGGTTCAGTCAGGTGTAAGCTGCGGAGGTGCCGTGATCGTTAGCCTGTGCACAATTTCGAGGTGTTACTTCACCCAGTCATCATTAGGAGGGTCATGGCTTGTGTGTGTGTGTGTTGTGTGTGTGTGTGTCATCCTTTTGTCAATCATCGTCGTTTGCCTGATCCTGTTATCGTTGTTTGTCGTTCTGTTGTTTTTGCCGTGCGTGCGTGGTGTGTGTGTGTGTGTGTGTGTGTGTGCTCTGTGTGTGTGTGTGTGTGTGTGTGTGTGGTGTTTGCGCGCTGTTGGCTACATAAAGAATCGGGACCTGGTTGGCCT
>JADBJO010000290.1:692500-710000 GCA_016801955.1 Conus betulinus
TGCACATGCATACATACACTTGTGCGCATGTACATCTACATGCGTGTACACACACACACACACACACAAGCACACACACACACACACACACACACACACACACACACACACACACACACACACACACACACACACACACATGTTAATGCACACTCTCATGTGTGTACACATGCACCCACACTGTTTCCATTCCCTGTCTAAAATCACTTTAAATTAATAGACAGTATATTGAAAAATGAAAGAATATGCACAACCACATCCTGAGAATAGTTATCTATCAATCAGTCAATCTGTATAACTATCTATCTATCAGTCTGTTTGTCTATCTATCTAGTGTGTGTGTGTGTGTGTGTGTGTGTGTGTGTGTGTGTGTGTGTATGTGTGTGTGTGTGTGTGAGAGAGCAAGCTGAGTCATTATACACTATACATGATGAATGTACAGTACGGTCGGTTTGGATCCAAGACAGAGGTTGAGATTGGATGAGACAGTAAAAGAAAGAAGAGAGAGAGAGAGCGATTCCATTAGCCCACATTATCTAAGTGTTTTATTAATGCAGCTTTTGTTTCTGTGTTACAGGAGCAGCTAGCCAATGCCAAAGAATCGCAAGATGAGGTCCATGTAAGTATATACAACATACTTTCATGTGGATATGCATTATATTCATTCATTAAAAAAAAAAAAAAAAAAAAAAAAAATGCACACATACATGCTAATGTAGCAAGAATTCTCAAGGTCACAATTATGTACATATGCATTCGATTATACCAGCATTCACAGATTTCACAGGTATATGTTCCTGAAGGTGCGGCAGCAAGTAAAAATCAGTGATGTTTTTAAAAAAAAAAAATGTAGGCCGTAACAACTTACGTATACAGTGAGTATGTGCAAAATTCACAGAAAAAAAGAGAAACGCCCGAAGGTGCTGGGGAGGACCGAGAGAAGCACTGCCTTCACCTGCCTTTAGAACAATCCTGTACCACCCTTGGAGGCCTGCGCTGTGTTGACAATGGGTACAGGGCATGCGCAGGACACTCCAGTTGCAGCAGCAAGTAAAAATCAGTGATGTTTAAAAAAAAATGTAGGATGTAACAACTTACATATACAGTGAGTATTGCAAAATTCACAGCTACTATTACATAATAGATTGAAATGAAAGATGGCTGATGGTGGGAGAAGGGTAGGAAGAAAGTTGGTAGAGGGAGAATAGACAAGGGTAAGGGTAAAGAGGAGGAGAAACCCACATACACTGACCTGTGATATATTTCTTCCCCCCCCCCCCCCCCTCCTCGTTGTGAGAGAGAGAGAGAGTCTTCCTCTACCTGCAAAAGACACCACCACATCTAAGCTCTGTCTGTCTCCATTCTCCATGAACTTGCTGTGGAGCGGAAGTCAACATCAAAGTCGCTACAAGTGCAGGGCATGAAAGGCCTCAGAATTTGGGATGACGGCGGAAGAGAGGGGTAGTGTAATGATTTATGATGTTATGATGCACTGTAGTTTTATTCTGGTTTGGAACATGACAGGGGTGTGCTTTAAGCTTCCTTTCATAAGCTGTGCTGATGTTAACAAGGCTTGAGAGAGCAGACCTTTACAGTGTTGGTCAAACAGTTGTCTTTGAGAGGCCGTGCACATTAGGTTGAAGAAGCTTGACTATGCGATTCCAGTCTTTTCTGGAATGAGATAGCCAGAGCTGAGAAAATCACACCAATGAATAGCTGTGATGGGACTGGAACCCATGACCTTTCAGGCCCTGATGCCAACCACTGCACTACACTACTAGCACCGCTCAACTGCCACTGTGCTGGACTAGCCAAAGAACACAGGCATACTGTCTTTCAGTGTAGAGATAGTAGTGCTTGTCATGGTCTGTCACACACACACACACACACACACACACACACACACACACACAAAAACAGGTTTTTATTTCAAATTCAGTTTGGCATTGATAGGGTTGATAGATAGGTTTGGCCCAACTTTATGGACATTTCACTGCAGTTTTAAGTTCTAGAGGATTACACTTTCATGTTTGTTTGTTTTGTTTCAATACTGATAGTGTTTTGATGCATAAAAATGGAATTTTGAAAAGCTACACACTCTTTCACTCTTTTTTTCTATATGCACCACTTTTTTTTTTTCTTTTTTAACCTCCGTTCTAAATTTGTGTTTCTTCCAACAAACACTGGGCTTGATTGCAGAAATTTGTGGACGAGCTGCTGAAGAAGGCGAAAACATTATAATGGATCAGGTCCCCACTGAGCAGAGGACATCTCCTCTCCATGTCATCATTGTCATGTCAGCAGTGTGCATTAGTCTTCACCAGTGCAGCTCATCACGCCTGTGTGGTCTCCACGGTGTGCATGCCTGTCTGCCAGTCTACCCCAAGCCACCACAGATCTGCCAGACAGTGGACTGCGATTAGATGTCTACCTAACTATCATTCTGACCACAGGGAAGGCCTGCACTGCGGGACATCCCAGCTGTTAGTGAACTTAGACTGGATGAACAAGACAGGAGTTGTGAAAACATGGATGTTGTGAGACTGCACATTGGAAACTTTTTTTTTTTTACCCCTTTTCCCCCTTCCACCGAAAAAAAAGCTTTATATTTGGATGTGTGAGAGTGTGTGTGTTCACGTTGGTGGGCATGTATGAGAGATTTATGTTTGTTTTTCTGTTTGTTTAGGTTTTTTTTTTCCTTTTTTTTTTCTTTTTTTTTTTTTTTTGTAACACAGGGCAATATGCATTTTTTCATTTTGACCCCCTTCATCATCAACACTATAAGACAAGTTAGTTTGCTATCATGCTGGTCACCTTCATATGATTTTACAATTGCTTTTAAAATATTTTTCACAGTAATGAGAAAATCTTACATTTAGCCACGTTTAAAAATCAGTCGAATCAACACCTTGTTTTTCTGCATCCCACTGTTGAAAAGAAATCTTCATCAGTGTCAAACTTATTCGAAACAAGTAGGTATGTACATCTGTGAGTAAATTGATGACACCAATCAAAAGTTCTGGAAGTTTTCTGTTGACTGGTCTGTGTTTCTGACTGTCATCCTTTCACAGCTTCTTGTTCGCATGTCTGATCATCTCATCAGTAGGATGGGGTTAGTATTGTTACTCAGCAGGTAACCAGGGGGGAAGAATTGTACGGATGCAGAAGATAGGGGAGATTTTTTCAACAGTTGAAAGATGGTCTTTTGATAGAGAAGGTTTAGTTCAAAGTGAACATTCATGAACACAACAGTAGTGGAATATACATCAGTGTCGGACCTGGAGAGCAATGACAGTTTAAAGTTTGCGTATCTGTAACCTGTGTGTTATCACTTGACTTGAAATGCAAGTTACTAAGTTCAGATTTAGCACAAGTTGAGTAAGAAAGCTGTAAATACTCCCACGTATGGATGAGCGACGACAGATCAGAAAACTTGTGCCTGTGAAAGATGTGTGAATGTGTTCATTGTCAGGGGAGGAAATTGGGGAGAATTATTGAAATGAAAGGAAAAAAAGGAAGGAAAATCCACTACATCGAGGGACATGGGGTTATTGCTTTGCATCCTTTTATAGAAGACCAGCTTTTAACGGGAATTTTAGTTTAGTTTCAGTGATGAATTGTAATGTTTAGCCAGCCTCAAAAGAGTTGTTACATTAGTTGAAGGAAAACCAGGAAATGAATGGTAGGAAATACTTTTTTTTTCTTCAGAAATTGTTCTGTCAGCTGACAGTTCCTTCATGATGTTGATAAGTAAATTATTTACATTGGGGAGAAAACAAAAATCTTTTGTACTTCCTGCTTTTGCAGAGAAAATTGGTTGTCCCCTTCAGTTCATGGAGTATATTTGACCTGTTGATCATTTTGTAATTTCATAGGTCAAAATTTAGGTTGTGTTCAAATGCTGGCTGTTTGAATTGGCTATGTTTGGTTTAGAGATAAACATATCTTTGAAATTGTTTTCACTTTGTTATTAGTAAAAAATAAATAGGATTTTTACCATGCTGAGATCAGTTGTGAATTTTAAAGATCTTATCAGATCATTTGTGAATTTTAAACTAAAAATATTGTCATTTTTACCATTAATGATTGTGTATTTTTAACTGATTAGTATTTTTATTTATATGAACGAATGAGTGGTTATTGAACCCACTAATCCTCTTCACACAGAAAAATCAGGAGCAATTTTAGATTGTAAGAATTCTTATTTATTCATTTCTCTATGTACTCCTTACCGTTTTAAAAAGCTTGTGCATGATAAAGATGTCTCTCCGGCAATGCTGAATAATTCATATTTTCACATTGGAATAGTTGGTCTCCTGCTGATCATATTTCATATTTTCCCCATGCATTTGCGTACATGTGGTGTGTATTTGTACATACTTAGAGACTTGCAGGTCATGTACATTGAACACATTGAGTTATGGTTGGTGTTTTTTTTGTTTTGGATGTTTATGTTTTCCGCTGAGTGAAATAGTATTTTAAACATATTACCTCTGTCACTTTGAGCTTGTGCCAGGGTTGTGCACGATACTACTGCTGTTTTATATGCTTGAAAATTTTGAACACTTTTAAACGTCTTCATTATGCGCATGGCTGAGAAGTTTGGCTAAAAAGGAAGCGAATGTGCATGTGTTGGTTTGGTGGGGGTTTTTTTTTGTCCAGAGAGTGCAGAGGTATGGATTGTTTCCCTTTTCTTTTTTCTTTTTTTTTTTGAAGGAGAATTTATTAAGTGTAGACAATATTGTATCCAACTTTACATACTAAGTATGGTGAGTGAGGAACACATGTTTCTAACATGTCAGGAGACGGAGAAGTCGCTATTCACTAAATGGATGTGAAAAAAAAAAAGGTAGTCACTCTTATTTAAGCTGTGTTGTTTCAAGTACCCTCGTCACATATATCTGTGTCTGAAATACCCTCATCATATAGCTCTGTCTTTTGTCACCCCCAACGAATTTGGTCATCTAGTTTGATACATATATGCCGCAGTCTCCCCCTAGCCCTGTTTTTAACTTTTCTTCAGCATTTCCAAGTCATGTATTGGTCTGCATTAACATGGTAAATTCCTCATCAGTGGAGCAAATGTTACTTTGTGTGTTTGTTTTGTTTTTGTTTTGTGTCGTTAACTCATTGACTGCTGGAGAATTGTCATCCTTTTCAACTGAGGATGCCAGAGTGGAAGCTTAATTTCTATTCAGTTCCTGTGCAGAGAGAACAGGTCACAGTAAAACAGAAAAACAGGCCAATTGCCAAGTTGTCTAGACCGAACCAAGACAGAAAGTACATTATTTTCACCATTTCACAGTCAGTCAGTCTCCTGATATAGGCTTCCCCACATGGATATCTGTGTGGATGGCTCCTGTCAGCCCTTTCCCTCTCATGCCTGTTCAACATAAACATCCACCAACCATTTCAGGCGGCTGACTGGGCTCAACCCCAAAAATGTTACAACTGCCCACTATGTATGTGTGAACTTTTATGAGAGCTGTGATCTGACAGCTATTGGCTCCTAACTAAGGTTTGACCATGGCTGACGTGAGGAATGGGAGTATTCCATCAACAACAGGATTCAGTTACTCTTCATTTGGGTCCCACTGGTCATGAATAATGGAATACAGTCAGTTCCCTAATTGGGATTTGGAGTGTTTTGGAACACTCCCACCTTTAGTTCAGCAATTTTGCAGTGATGTTGCTCTGCAAGGATGATGTATTAGAGCCCCTAGGTCCGTTAAAGGCATGTACAAGGCAGTCAAGAGGTTAATGCCAGTGTTAGCTCTGTGTGTAGTTCCATGGATTATGAATTAGAAACAGCGTGCAAGACCTGTATTTAACCATTCTTATTGTTGTACTGTATCTTATAACACTTTTGATTACTTGTGTTTCTTTCTTTTTTTTTTTTTTTTTTTTTTTTTGCATGTGGCATGGGTGACCAAGTGAAGATGCACACAACTTTGTGTAGTTGTGATATGTTGCAACTTTCAGTCATTCATGTCTTCTGTTTCACACTAATGTAGATTTTTTGTTGTTTTTTATTTCTGTTTTTGCCAAAGCTCTTCCATGCCTTTTCATGAGTATGTTCCCACATTTATACCGTCATTTAATAATTATAGTTCTTCCACCGTCTCCAGCACTCGTTTTATGTTGTATGCAAATGACATCTTCATCAATGGATTTGTTTCTGCCCAGTGCTGTACAGGTTTCAGAAGTGGTCTGTTACAATCAACTGCTGTTCTGTTCTGTTGGGGGGGGGGCAGTGCTGTGGTTCATGTTTCACTCGTGCAGAGTGTCGACTTGTCGCTGTCATTGATCAAAATGGGTCTTTGAGGCAGTTTTGAGAGCTTGGTTGAGCACATTCCTCTTCCTTGTTTGCTTGAAAATTAATGTCATGGACAACTCAAGAAATCAGGATGATTTACCATTGCAGCAAACTCCATTGGCATTTCATTCAACCCTGGGAAAAAATGTTGGTGTCCTTGACACCGTACCCATGAAAATGAAGCAAGAAGCAATCCAGATTCCTCTGAGAGCAGATCTTGCATAGAACACTTTCCTGGGAGGAAGGTCCTTCAAGTGGAGTTCAGGGGGTCCATTTTCAGCCAGCAAAATTTAAAGGAGAGGAAAATGAATCCTTCATTAAATTGCAAGATCCGAAAGAATATAGGTACAGAAATGCTGCAAGAACTGGAGCATGTTTTTCTGGCCATAGGTTGATGTGTACTCCATATACCCATAAACTAGCCCATTGTCTGTTTTGCCACCATTACAGCAAATATGCACTTTGATAAGAAAAATTAAACATGGGCACTTTTTAGGTTAGAGGGTACATGGTTACAAGAAAACACTATTCCCCCACCCCTCTTTTTACAAGGAGATGGTGAGCCACAGAGACGTGAAGTGTCTGTGTTTTATTTTCTTACCAAAGGAGGATCCAGCAGCAGAATATTTCGTGTATCAAGTGGGAAAAAAAAGAGCAGCTCAAACTTGTGTTTAATATTGTGAGAAAAAAAAAACATTTTTTTTGCTAGTGATTAAATGGAAATCTCCTTTGAAAATGTTTGGTGAAACCAGATGGCAATAATGTTAACATGAAGAAAGTGGAAAGCACTGTATCTTGATGGCGATTCATCATCACTCCAGCAAACCTTTTTTTTGACCAGGTTTGTGTTTGTGAAATCCTTGCTAGAATAAGCCGACAGTTACTAGTTGCAGCGAAAGAACTGAGCAGAGGATGATGTATGTGCATATCTATTTTACCTTGAAGGCAGTGTTTTTTGCTGGTTGCTTTCATTTTAAAGAATATTGAAACCTTATCTAATGTGTGTGACAAGAACTTGGTACATGATAGAAGGGAAGTGCGCAGAATAAGGTTTATGACAGAGATACATATTTTAATGGTTTTTACTTCTTTCATTATCATGAGGCACAGCATGAGTTGACATAGCGGAGCTTAACCCCCCCCCCCCACCCCACCCCACCCCCACACACACAAACTCTGGGGATAAATTTGATGAGACCTTCTCAGAGTTACATATAATGCGTTCTGAAACCAGTATCTGCATTTCAACTTAGATCAGTTTCCTCCTGCGATTTTTGCACATGAAAAAACAGGGGATGAAAAATGAGATGTTAGTAAAACAGAAAAAATAATATGTTACAACTGTCATGCATGCCATCCCCTGCCTCCATCCACCCCCTGAAGGAAAGTTATGCACATGGACAGAAACGTTGCCGACATTTACTTCAGTGGTATGTATGATCTTGCCCTAAGTAGAAAATATGCCAACCAACCACATGATATGGCAACCGTCCACAAATTTGCTGAGAACTCTCAATTTGCTGTATTCACTTGGCTTTTCACCCCCCCCCCCCCCCCCCCCCCCCCCCCCCCCCCCCCCCCCCCCCCCCGCCCCCCCGCCTTTCTGTTTTTTTTGTTTTTTATAATATACTGCAAATAATTTCCATGTTTAAACTCGTTTCCAGACTGAAGCAGCCATTTAGGGGCAGTAGAGATTTGCTTGTCAGATTTGTGTTCTGTCAAACTGCTGAAGTGTTCTTTGCTGTGCTTGCGTAATTGTAGATGGTATGATTGAGATGCTGAGGAATTCAAATCCATTTTCAATATCACATCTTATCAGTGACTGTCCCTTACCTCACTCCTTGCCTAGTTTTGTTTAAGGGATCCCTGCTCTATTACTTTTTTCTTTCTTTCTTTTGATAATGGGACTGCAGATGGCCATCTTCTCTGCTAGAAGGAGGGGGGGAATTGCAAAACTAAAAAATAAGGAAATGTAATTAATGGAAACGATCATACATTTTCTCCAGGCAGCTGTCTAGGTAAGAAAAAAATGTCAGCTACCACTATATATACTGACAACAAATTTATACTGACAGATGAGGTTGAAGTGTTCATAACAGAAACATCTGTTGTTTGCAATCACTTGCCATTCATTCTTTGTCACAGTATTTTGCAAGAATTAGTAATCCATGACATTCTTCAGGGAATGATTTTGTTTGTTGATAAATATCAGGCAAAGATTTCAGACTCCCTCTCATGCATATATCCTCATGTTATTGGTGACAAGTCAAAGGGGTGAAATGCTTATATTCTTCCAATTTGCATGTTATTTTTTAATGGTAGACAGCAATATCCCATGTACTTGTGTTTTAGATGTAGAAAATGCAACAGAAACTGCTGGGGAAACTTTTTTGTTTAAAGGGAGACGAATTTGCAAATGAAATGATGCTCCATCTCCATTACATAATGTGTGTATTTTTAGATAAGATCGACTGTCAGATTTTTTCAAGAAGTAATAATGTGCAAGGACTGAACAGAGAACATTCATCCAGTTTGTTTATTTTTTTTAACATAATAATGTTTTTTGTATCTTTTTTTTTTTTTTGGTTGAAATTCCAAATCAGCTCTTTGAGCAGAATGTTGATTATTTCTGTGCATATTTTTGTGCCAATTGTACACAATAAAGCTGCCAAGAATCCTTTTTATTTTTCTTTTTGTCTGTAGGTGTCAATAATTTGTGGGATTTAACAGTTGCCAATAAAATGTTTACAAAATTGAGAACAATGCCTTCGTGTGTGCATTTTTGAAGAAAGAGACTAAAAAGCTGTCAATTTACACGTTACTTTGAATTGATACATAGTTTGCTATTGATGTCCCTCTTGTGCACAGACAAAAAGCTAAGACAAATGTCCTCTTGTACGCAGACAACAATCTAAAAACAAACACAGAAGCATTCCAATCTGTTTATTCAAATCATTCCACTATTACCAACACAGTTCAACCATATTCCCAATTCCATACCATGATTTAATGTACATACATAAATGCAAAACACGTCACACAAATAATTTGTATTGAGTACGAAGCCAACCATCCTTTCATCGCTACTGACAAGTGATGATGGACACAAACCATTGTAATTATTTTTCACAAGACTGAACAAAAAGTTTTTTTTTTCTTCCTGCTTTCCACAACATCCTTTCATCAACACAGCAAATGGATATATATCACAAACTACTAGACCAACATGTGTATCATCATCCATGTCCACCATCAATACACAGGTTTCTGTACTAACAATGTGTACAGATGCTTGTAATAATGTGCGTTTGGTTATCTAGTCAGTCTGCATGTAAACATCTCATTGTCTCTCCATTTGCATTTAGACTCGCAGTCTCTTGAGACACCAGCCTTACAATGCACTTGTAATGGTAATAAACTGAAATAAATAAGCATACCCACAATGTCATAGTTTATGATATTCCTAGTCAGATGCACATAAATACTTTGCAAAATGTTCTGATGAATCTATGCAAACAGGTGACTTTGTTCTTTACAAAATCAGCTACAGGACTCTGATACTGTTCATTAGCAGTGGAGACGGTGAAGATGTTCAGCCTTAATCATCAGTGAAGTTGGGTTTTTCTCTTCTCCACGAAAGCTGTCATGCCCTCCATTCGGTCATTCTGCAAACACAACAGTCTGTAAGATTTAAAAAACAACAAATCTGATGCTTAAAACATATAGCTGGCACCATTTCCTTTTCACTCCCCTACTTGCGTGTTTTTATCTAGTTGCTAGGGCTTTGGCCCAGAACACAAATGAATACCACATTGCATCAACTGTGATGTATGAACATATGTATGGGTACACAAACTATCTGTAGGTACATTTTCACAGAAAATGTCGAATACATCAAATGGTATTTTATACTGAGTACTAGGAAATTCATTTCAGTGCACTGGCTAGGCAAGAACATGTTTTAAGATTTGGAACACTTTTGGAATAAGCTTTAGAAATGGTTCAACCTGATTCAAATCTGAACACTGCATGGTGTACCATCCAAATTTTGGTCCCACCACAATCTGGACCATTCGCCTGAACAGCTACTGCCAATCTCTTACATTTTGCAGCATCTTGTCACTGCATGATGTCGGTGCACGACATTTACATCATGCCTTTAGGGTGGACATAACGGTGACTGCCAGCTCTAGCAAAGGAGTTGAGAAGATCTGTGCTGCCACTCATCTGTTGGTATACAAAAACAGCACTCCGCGCTCCATGGATTCCTCTGTCCTTCCCCTACCATCCCCTCCCAATTTCTTCACCATTTTTTTTTCTCCCTTGATTTGTCACTTTTCCCTGAAATCAGCAAAATTTTGGAGAAATGGCAACCCTGACCTATGTCTTTCTGCCTGGGAAGCCCATCATCTGTCTTCATCTAAAAAATTTTTATCCATTTTCTCTTACAGAATCTACAATATGCCCTCTTGTTTTTCTTATAATTTGCGTACTAGGCAGCAAACTGTACACATCGTCCAATGTGGATATAAGCTATCCATTCTGTGGTATCTATTTGCTCTTATGGTGAAGTCTTTTTAGTCATATTTTTGTAACACTGTTCTGCTGCTGTGCAAGCAAATGGCCCTGATCGTGGTGGAACCCAAGTTCAGATGGTACACTGTACAGTTTTCAGATGTGAATCAGACTGCACCATTTTTAAAGCTGCTACAAAAAAAAAAGAAAAAAAAGACAACCAATGTTATGTTGGCACTCACGGTCTGACCAGCGCATTGGGCTAATGTGTAGGTAAGACATCTGCTAAATCATAGCCACGAGACCGTCTTCTTCAATTATCTCATCTTGGTCGTTAATTCATTTATCCATCAGCTTAAAATCATGTGTAGTGTAGTCTCAAAACTTAGCGGATGTGGTGTAGCGTATATGGACCAGTCCACACGCATTGACGCCTCCTTCATGAAACTGAAACTGAAACTTGAAGCACTGGTAATATTTCTCATGATCTTCTTCACTGTATTGTTAATCTGGGAGTGAAATCACAGGGGAATGTCCAGTGGCCATAGCAAAGCCTAGTTTTATATCCGCCTTAAGAACATCAATAGATCAGCATCAAGTTATGAGTGAATAAAATGTTGCCATGTTCATTGCTTTCTTTTTTTGTTTTTAAACTTTCCTTCCCCTTGGAGTGGTGACAGCCCTCAAAGGTCTTGGGTGGTCATCTGAGAAATAATAACAACAAACAAAACAGACAAAACCAAAGAAAAAAAATCGCACACACACACACACACACACACACACACACATAAACCAATACTCCAACATCACATTTCTGGTAAATTTAGCCATGGTGGGATCTGCTTGTAGCGTTGCTCACTATAAGTGCATTTTCCCACTTTACAAAGCACGGAATACAAAGACAATCTAAAGTGCGTGTCCCAAATTTGAGATATTTGTATACCTTCTTCCTCTCAGTTCAGTATATTTTCATTTGTTTCATTTCTTTTTCTCAGTTCATTTGTTAATTTGTTTAGCTCATTTGTTTGTTTTTCTTTTTTAAGCTGAAAGGCACTCTGATCAGTTTCAGGGGAACTGCCAAAGAACGAAACAAACCATCCAATAACTAAAGGATATGTTTTCTGCATTTACCTGCTGGGGGAAAAATCATACCAACTTCTGCTAAACAAACAAACAAACAAACAAAAAATTAACAAACCTGGAGCAAAATTGGGGTTGGAAAGGTACCATTAACATGCACACCATGAAAAATACTCACAGTGCCAAATGTTGCATGGAAGAAGCGTTTCTCCAGACGCAGGCCTTCCGATAGAGACATCTCCTGGCCTAGTAGAGGAGACAAATGAGAGGAAAATACAAAGATGTATATAGGAGGACATAAATGAGATGAAAATACTAAGATGTACATAGGAGGGGACAAACGAGATGAAAATACCGAATGTACATAATGTCTATGAAGACACTCCTATGCAAACGACACTATCAACATCACCAACAAAACAGCCACAAACTAATGCACACATGCTCACACTCATTACTTTGTATTCTGGACAATAGCATCCCCTCTCTTCCCTCCCTCTTCAGACAATGTATTTTAATACTTACAAAGATTGATGAGCAACCACATGCATGGATGTATAAAGAACAACTGGTACTGACAACAGAAAAAAATAACAAATACCAGAAACATTAAAGAAGTTATGCATCTCAGTTCAGAACAGCCACACTGTGCAATCACAGAGGCGCTTTACATGTTCCATTCTCTTCAAAATGCTTTGATGAACCTTTTTTTGTTCCACTTCACACATCAAATCCTCACACTTACTAGCATTAACAGCCTCTTTGCAAAGTGCAGAGGTAATTTTGGAGAAGCTGGCGATTTTCTCGGCCGTTTTAATCGCTTCCTCCAGCAGTTGAGCTGCAGGCACCACCTTGCTCACCAAACCTGAGGTATCACCACAGAGCCACTAAATTAATGTTCCAACATTACTGTCACTGGCAAAATCTTGCTCACCAAACCTGAGGCATCACCACAGAGGCACTAAATTAATGTTCCAACATAACTGTCACTGGCAACATCTTGCTCACCAAACCTGAGGCATCACCACAGAGGCACTAAATTAATGTCCCAACATTACTGTCATTGGCAAAATCTCGCTCACCAAACCAAAGGCATCACCACAGAGCCAACACATGAATTCATCATGCTAAAACTGGGTTTGTGTTGTACTGTTCTGTTTTTGATAGTCCAACTTTACTGTCATTCGCCAAAACCTCGCTCACCATACTTCAACAAAGACAGCATCATTGAATCAATAATGAAAATCATAATTGTAAAAAAATGCATTTTTCCTCCCAATTGTCAAATTTCTTTACACCATTACCACAGCAGTAAATGATTAACATTTATAGGTTCTTTTCTTATTGTAACTTAAATATATCATTCTTTTTTATTGGAACTTAAATGTATCAATCAAGTCTTTTATACTTACAGCTTTGTCTTATTTGTTAACACAGATTATCTAATACATCAATACTTACTAAGTTTGGATACTTTTCAATGTTCTAATGCTTTCCCTCATCATGACATCAAAAAGTGAATCAATATTTTGTAAACTCAGAATTCTCCTTTCTTTTCAAATATACAAACATTTCTCTTTTCTTTTTTTCTCCTTGTCATCATATTTGCTACACAAATACAAATGGCACGAAATGGTACAACATGACTATCAGTCAACATGGCTAAAAACACTATTGTCAACTAACAAGTATTAAACCCAAACATCAATCACAAACTAGATTTTATGTTAAAGCACTCTGCAGTCAGAGTCACCTACCACATAAGGTATTAGATGATGAATGCACTGCTATTCCTTTCACTTTACAGACAGCTTTTTCACCTTGCTTTATCTTAATGTTAGCCATTACTATAAGCCTGTCTTTTTTTTTCCCGCACAAAGAATGTTCCTTTTGAATAATACCTGTGATCAATCACACTTTCAATCAGCTACATACCAAACAGTTTCTCAACACATTTGTTCAACTCCATTCGATACACTACTACCTGTCCCAAGGGCAGTTAGAAAGCTGCATAGCCAATATCTAGGGAAGGGAGACAACTCTTGCCTTTCAATTCCACATAACTGCACATGGAGCTTGTATAAATAATATAATTTTCATCCTAATAACTCGTTCAATTTGTTTGAATACTTGCATATCACAAAAACACATGTTTTGTAGTTTGTTAACTAGCTTAAAACCAAAAGCTCGCTGACAAGAAATCTTCCTCCCCCCCCCACCCCCTCATTTTGTTTCTTCTCAGTGGCAATGTTCGCACACCGCTTACTTTCACTCACCAACACACAGCAATACCCATCAAAGCCCTAGCTCTGCACAGTTATCAGGCAACCGAAAGTGGCCACACTGCACTGCTGCTGAGTCACTTCACTGGTGTTCAGTGTCTCAATCCAACATATGCAGGACCCAATCAAACCCCTGTTTAGTAGTGGAACTGGCATGAACGAGCGTTACAATTTGGAGGGTGCAATAAAGCCAGTCCAGCAGGTGTTCCCACGAAGTTGCTGACTCTAAAACCTTTGACACAGATCCACCACTTGTGTGGACGGGGAGAGGAGATCATAGCGAGAATACAGCACAAAGGGCACAACATCTGACCCTGTATTCAAGTAAGTAGCGGTCAGAATGGATCATGATGGGGAACCCACTGCTTGCATGGATGTGGGGAGATCACAAACAGAGCAAATCACGATGGGCAACAACATCCTACTTTGTTTTTTATAATAGTGTTTAGGCTGGATGATGATGATATGATGCTACAGAGTTCTATTTTGGTCATAAACTACACAGCTAGGCTGCACTTTTGGTTTCCATTCGTAACATGTCCCTGCATGAATCGATCCTGACAGACATACATCTGCACAGTGGATATATACTAGTCACATAAAGTTAAGCACAGGCCTTCGCACAGGGGGTTGATTCATCCCTTCAAAAAACATTGTTTTTTTTTTTTTTTGTTATGCGGCGGCAACCAATGATGGAATCTCACACAGCAGTGTGTAATCCAGCCTGTGTCAACTGGTAGTGCGCACGGGGGTCTTGGTGACCTCGTTACCGCGCGGGATAAAAAGTGCAAAGTTGCGTTAACTGTGCCTGTTTTGCATCAAGCTTGCTGGCGACACAAGATGTGTAAAATGAAAAATTCTTTTTTTCCCGTGCAAGAGCAGTCTCTCAAGTGTGAGTTTTATGCCCCTTCTTTTGGCTGTTTAAGCGCGGGGTTGGTTACTGTCAGCCCTTTTTCTCACCATGCCACCACAAAGAAAACTTAGCACCTTTGACAAAACCAGGGCGATTGCGTGGATACAAGATGGCATTGCAAAGGCTGAAGTGGCGCGACGACTTGGTGTGCATCATTCAGTTATTGTTAGACTGAATCAGCGTTTTAGGGCGACCAACAGCGTTGAAGAGAGGCCACGGTCAGGTCGGCCTAGGCAGACTACTCCCAGAGAAGATCGTTTCATCGAGAGGCAGGCCCTATTGCAGCGGGATACCACTTCCACCAGCATCATCCAAAGGCAGCTTCGTATGGCAAATAACACCATCCTCAGCCGTCAAGCCATACGAAACCGTCTTCACCACTTCGGCCTCAGATCACGTCGCCCAGCTGTTCGACCACGACTGCTAGCAGCCCATAGGCTGGCTCGCCGAGCTTTCTGCCATCGTCATGTGAGATGGAAAAACAACAACAGTGGTCCCAGGTCCTCTTTTCAGATGAGTCGCGGTTTAGTCTTGAACACAATGACGGCCGAACTAGAGTTTGGAGGCGCGTTGGTGAACGTTACATTGATGCAGCTGTTCGCCAGACCAGGCCTTTGGGGGAGGATCTGTTATGGTATGGGGTGCCTTCAGCCTCCACCACAAGACACCACTCTACCATATTGATGGAAACCTCACAGGCATCCGCTATCGGGATGAAATCCTGGCGCCTTTCGTTGTTCCGACCATGCAACGGATAGGACCCATGGCAGTCTTCCAAGACGACAATGCTCGGCCACATAGGGCCGGGTGGGCCGAAAACTTCATTGTGCAGGCCGGCATCAACAGGATGATCTTCCCGGCGTATAGTCCCGACCTCATCCCCATCGAGCATATGTGGGATGAGTTGGGGGGAGACGTGTGAGGAGAACCATCCACCTCCCAGAGACTGCCAGGATCTCTTCCAAATGCTGCAACTGGAATGGCAGAGAATCCCTCAGAGGGTCATCAGAACACTGGTCAACTCGATGAGGAGTCGCTGCGTGGAATGTCTCGCCAATGGCGGTGGCCACACCCACTATTGAAATGATTTTGTGAACTGAACAGATTTTGCGAACTTTGATTTCGACCCATCCTCTGTTTAATTGTCTGTAAATCAACAACCGTTCATTCGATCCAATGAAATTCAATGTACGTTGGAACAAGATAATGAATTAAATCTGTTTCCAATTTCAAAATCGTGGCTTTTATATTTTGGAAATTATGCGGGTACATGTGTACTGTGCTTAACTTTATGTGACTAGTATAGGAATCTGAGCAAAACTATCAGAGATCTATCCATTATGGGGAGGAAACTTCACTGCATAGTGCCAGTCTTCCCATTCTGAGCCCATAGCACACTCACCTGTGGGTAGGAGTTGGACGGGACTCAAAATTTACACAAACGAATGCCTCTGAGGTTCGTTTCATGACTCCCAGCCCACACCACCAATGACTGTGCCACTGGATGATGCTCGATATATCTGCGAGTTACGGTCTTTTCTGTAGCAGGGGGTCACACCCAGCTGTCGGCATTGTCTGTCTGTCCTTGTGCATTGGTGGTCAGCCTCTCAGCGGAGTCCACCATTAAGCACCATCAGTTGTCACAATGGAGCTTTTTTTTGGTTGTTTAAGACTGGCCAATGCTTGTCAAGTGATGCCTCATCACACACACCCTCCTCCCCGCAACATTCCATTCCATATACGTTTGGACTCACCTATCCTAATGCACTGCCCCTCCAACAATCT
Source organism: Conus betulinus (assembly GCA_016801955.1). Classification (NCBI taxonomy): domain Eukaryota; kingdom Metazoa; phylum Mollusca; class Gastropoda; order Neogastropoda; family Conidae; genus Conus; species Conus betulinus. The sequence goes on from JADBJO010000290.1 coordinate 709,392, forward strand.
GCAATGACCCCTTACAACATCCACCCCTCCCCAAGAGTCTTTATTTTGTACCACCCACCTCAACGACATCCCGACATCCCAAGAGACAGCCCAACCAATGAAATTCCAATGAACATAAACTTTTCGGTCCCCATCTGTTAAGCCTTCCCACCACTTTCCGCACCACAAGGATCCGAGATACCCAATTCCCAAACCTCACCCAGCCATGACGCTCTCCACTGATCCATACCCACCTGCCTTCTCAGCGTCTGCAGCTGATATTCTGTCCCCGGTCAGAACCAGCTCCATGGCTTTGGACTTGCCAATGGCGTGCACCAGTCGCTGGGTGCCTCCCGCCCCTGACACACCACATCACACCACCTCTGGCATAAACAGCAAGACCCAGAGAAGGTACAACAGGTCTACAACACCTGTCTGCAATTATTAAAGTTTTCCCTGTCTGTTGCTGTGGGTGGTTTAAAGTGAACGATCTGTCACAAAGTCACGTTGTGGTACATGCTTAAATTTTGTTATATGGAAATTTTTTTCCCTTCAAATACCACTTAAGGTCTTCTTTTTTCCCACCTTCTTTTCTAACCTTGATAAATATCTTTACCTTTAAAAAATGTC
>JADBJO010000290.1:715000-722500 GCA_016801955.1 Conus betulinus
ACCCCCATAGACCACAGCAATGCCAAAGAGAAGGATGGGTGGGACTATGCATTTTGCAAGACTATGGTAAATACATTTATCATAATACAAGACAAAGGCCTGACAACAACTCTGACTTCTAATTGGCTGGATTTATCACAACTAACATAACAAAAATAAGGGTAGGTTAGTAGTCTTTATTCATACATGTTCTTCTGTTTTGAATTAAAAACTAATTGCATCCATGATCTGAAGATCTGCAAAAATTCTTCATTGTTTTAACGGCCTTTAACTCTATTTTTACTGTATTTTTTTATTCACAGTATTTCCACACCAACATGAGACTGACCATTACAGATTCAGCAAAATGAGACATGACAACACACACACACACACACACACACACACACACACGCACACACACACATATATATACACACACATATGTATATATACATATTTTTTTTTGACAATATCTATTTGTTGCACTGCAATTTAATATAGTTCACCTTTTTTTTTCACTATGGAGTATGCTTTTTTTTCCCCAAATTAAAAACACACACCACCATCTTCCAATCCCCCTCCCTCCCCTAACAACACACAACAACAACAACAACAAAAAAACCTTCATCTCTGCTTTCTTCTAAATCTCCAAAAAGAGAAAGAAAAAAAAATGGCAGGGCAGAAACTGATGATGAAAACCATACCAGCAAAAGCCTTTTCACTGCCAGTGATGACAATGCAGCCGATGTCCTTGTCCCTCTTGAAGTTCTTTGAGGGCCACTGACATGTCCACCATAAGCGCATCGCACAAGGCATTCAGAGCTTTGGGTCGATTCAGCTGAATGACAGCCACATTCTTCTTCTCTCCATGCTTCTCCACAATCAAGTTTTCGAACTGGCCTGCAACACATCAGTGCAGAACAAACTTATCAGATATCATGAGGAAAAGGAAGGCGTTTCTTCTTGACTCTGACATAATGCACATTCAAAGATTACAGATAATAGATAAAGGTAATCATGGTCAGCTGAGGAAGGTTTGCTAAAACCGAAAGCGCTTCTATAAAATGCTTTGGGTGTTTGTTGTTTTTTTATTTGAATTACAGAATATTTTCCTTCAATGTGAAATAAAATGTTACCTAATTTTTAATTCTACCAGTTGGCTTAAATAAAACGATTAAAAAGGAAAGAAGAATATAGTTTGATTTTGAACTTTAACTTACTAAAGATGAAGAAAAAAAGGAAGTTGATTGGAACAGCTCCTCAGGTGCTCTGTTGTTTCATTAAAACAAACAAGCATATGGGAGATACAGTGCTGCAAAACCAAAGCAAGGATCGTCATGACCTCTTAAGAGGAGTCTTCAAGCTTGATAATACTGGTCAACAACTACAGTCAGTCAGTATGACACATGCAACAAGCAGCTCTCTGCCTTCGAGATTCGGGAACCACCCTGCATGGATTAAAGCATGCTATGTTCAGTGTTTCAGATCCTTCTAGCGCAACTGTACACATACCCTTTCCTTGAAAACTGAGGGTAATTGTGTCACCGATAAACATTTTCTGCGGTACAGATCTAACTGAAATGTTTTTCTTTCCTGTTCCAAGTTTTATTTGCTTTGCCATCTTGGACATTTTCACTCTTAGACTAGAACGCTTTTTCAAGCTTTAAAAGACAGCATTCTCTCATTATACTGGGCACATACACTAAGTGCAATGGAGCCTGCCGCTTTCTAGTCATTAATAATTCACTGACTGACACTTGTGGCTTGGATAAAAAAAACTGTTCAAGTGTTACACTTGAACAGTTACACTTGAAGAGTGATGGGTCTCAATGAACTGTTAAAACTATGTATCTCCACGCCAATTTTCTGCTCATGATAAGATCTCTGAAGAAAAAAACAAAAAAAAAAATTAAAACAAGAACAAACATCTCTCTCTCAGCGTGCGTGCATGTGTTGCGTGCTTGCGCATGCCTGCTTTATGCATCACTTGTAACAGTGTGTTTATATTCTACAGAATAAATACTATTATGGCACCCTCCAAGTTGATAACTTCAAACGACATTTAATACTTCTGATAAAAGACCTTACCGACTTGTCTAGAAAAAAAAAAAGAGTAAAATGGTGAACACTAGGGCAATCTCTTGATACAGAACCATCCCTGTTGTTTGTTTTGAATGGTTCACTTTTCTGTGTTTGTCTGCAACGCACTGAAATAAATCATTTAGGCACAAATGAAAGGGATGGTACTTGATCCAGAGACAGCCAAACTGAAACATTCAATAAATATTCTGTAATGTTACCAAAGTATGCCCTGAGATTGCATTCTTGCTACGGAGTTGATTATTACCTTTATCTATTACTACCATTGGGGGGGGGGGGGGGGGGGGGGGGGGGGAGGGCAGGGGGGAAGTGGGAAAGGAGATGTAAAGGGGAGCACAAGCAAAAAAAAAAAAGGTTATATTCATCATGAAAACTATTGGCAGGAAGCTTGACAAATTGTTTAGAAAGCTTACTTTTGTCACAAGATTATTCTTCTTCTTCCAATGATGACCATCAATCGAAAACCAATCATTACTGTCATGCTCAGGGTGCACATTGGTTCAGAAAAAAAAGAGAGAACAGAGTTTGAAGTTGGACAGTAAGAAGGGCGTGGTGGGGGTGGGGGTATGGCAGAGGGGTTGGGAGTGGGGGTGGGTTGGGGGTTGCAGGAGTGGACTGTACCAGCTATCAGAGGGAAAGAGGACATATGGGCAGGGGTGAGGCCTTGGGGGGCATTGGGGGGTTGAAAGGCCTTGTGGGCATGTTCAGACCTCCACCTAATGAAATGCAGACACCGCAATGGTCTCCAACACAACACCAACACAAGGCTTCACTGGCCCAACTCGGCAACATGGCTGGGCAGGGGTGGGGAGGGTTTGGGGCAGGGAGATGGGGGACAAGGGAAGGGGGGCGGGAGACGTCACTGTTTGTAGGCGAGTTAAGCAAGGCTAGTCACCCTCCTAGTGAAGGTGTCAAGCGTGGGGACAAGGTAACTTCTGAAGGGAGTTTATTCTAGTCCCTGATGGTCCTAGGGAAGTAGCTGGAATATCTGTAGTATCTTCTAACATGGGTAATTGTGGATATATCCAAAACATAAACTAAAACTTATGGATTCTAAAATGGTGCTAAAATGCTATAATAATTTTAAGTCACTGGCAGGCTCACTGACACACATGTTGTTAATGTCTGGATCTTCTCTCCTTCAATGACACAATCATCAAATAGCTAATATGTGTTCATTTTTGATGGATGAAGAGGCACAGGAGGTACAAGAGATATCTGGAAGTATACACGTCCTTGGAAACGTGGAAAGACCGGGTGATTGAATTAACCTCGAATTAAAACTTTTCATTTGTACACCTCTAGTTCAACTTGCTACTGTGATCTTCAATGACCTTAGTAATTTCATTAATGCGGGACTATGTGGCCTGACTCCTGCTACGGTCACAGTGATCTGCTCATGTGTAACATGAAACACCTGCATGATACGGAATCTCACATCACTCATCACTTATGTCATTATTTTGAGGTCAATGTATAATTAGCTTGTCCAAGGAGGTCACAACACAAAACTGTACGGTGGTAACTTTTGAGATCATCCTACCACATTGAGCAAAATAAATGGCGACAGTTTACAGAATTTAGCAACACAGTTTCATACTTGTGGACAGAAGCCTTTGGTGTAGCACTGGCAACATGCCGATATTCGCGCTTTGCGCGCTTGCCGCAAAACATTTTTGCAGACTGTGCCGACGACAGTACCTAACGAGGCCATGTTGAACTTTGAAGCAGACAGGTTGAGTTAAAATTTGGATTGGAAAATTCAGAGAACGCAGAGTGAACACCGAGTCGAGTGCGAGTATGTACCTAGAGGATTACTGAAACGTAATTATAACGGGGCATACATGCGCTAATGCTGACAGAGAGAGGGGGAAGGAGGGTGGATGGGGGGGGGGGGGGGGGCTTCACGGGAGAGAGGTGCCTGTGTGTGTGTGTGTGTGTGTGTGATGTACCCTACCCTGCAGAAGGCCAAAATTTGAAATCTTGGCAAGAAAAAAAAAAAATCGATGCACTTGTTCCGTATCTTTTTTTTTTTTTTTTTTTTTTTTAACGTCGAACGTTACAGATAGGTAGATAGGTGTACAGAAAGAAAGAAAGTAAAAAGAAAGAAGAAAGGAATGTAAGACCAAAAAAAAAAAAAAAAAAGCAGAAGAAGAAGAAAGAAAAGAATGAAAGAATGATTTTTGAAAAATGCATTTGTTGCGTGCCTTTTTGTAAACGTAGAGCGTTATAGAAATCTGCCCAAAAATGTTTCATGGCTTCGTGACAAACAACATCGTCACAAAATTCACATTAATCAACAGCCGCGGGTATGTAATCCCAGAGTCAAACGCCGAGCAGTACCAGTACAGCTCTCCTTCTTCGTGCAGACAGTCATGGACTGGCATGAACTAACGAGCAAGTCGTCCCGGCAGGCTCTGTGGCAGCGTTCTCTGCAGCAATCAGCAGTTACCATGTTGCCATCCTTGCACTAAATTTGCAACACAAATGTTTTTAACCGTACAGGTCAATCTTAGAACAAGATCCTGGGTCCTGACAGCCTTGGAGCCGCAACAGGCAACAGGGTCCTACTGAGCTGAAATCGGGGATAGTCGTTGGGGCATCAGTTTCATTGGGTCAGAATATTTTTAAAAAGGAAATAAACCAAATTTTCAAATAAGTTTTTATTGGGAGTGTGCCGTTCTTCCCCGGGTTCTATGTTCCCCAGTAGCGCTGTTCCCCGTGTCGATGTTCCCCAGTGTCGATGTGCCCCCACCGAAAAAGCGTGCCGCTGTTCCCGTACTGGTGTTCCCCAGGTTCTCTGTTCCCCAGTAGTGCTGTTCCCCAAACAGATTTCAATGCACGTTAGCGCCAGTACGGGCCCAACTGTACAAGGAGAGGTTGCGCCGGACACATCCCATATTCGCCTGATGTCTGTGTGTGCGTGCACTGATGCGTGCGTGCGTGTGAGTGTTGGGTAGGAGGAGGGGAGGGGAGAGTAGTGCTAGACCTGCTGCGAGTTATAGTTCTATGATACAAGATTTCTGGCAACGAAATGTCGTGGCAAGGAAAAGGTTGGGTAAGGAATATCACCGCAAAGAGTTGTCACACGGACGTTCCTGCCCGCCTCTCCCCGACCCCCCTCCTCCCTCCCAACCTCCGACCCACAGGGGACGGGATGGTTTCAGTAGTAGAGCGTCGGCCTCGTGATCCAAGGGTCTCGGGTTCGAGTCCTGTCAGAGGCAAAATTTGTTTGCTGCCTTTTCCATAGTGTCCCGTCTTCGAAATCACCTTCGTGGTGGAAAAAAAACGTAAAAACTCATCCACTCCTCCCTCCCCCCTCGACCCCCCCCCCTCCCCGCCCCCCTCCCTTCTCGGTTGTATGGGGGACAGAGGAGGATGGGGGGGGGGGGGAGGGGGGGTTAAGTGCATGCATGGGTGGAGAGGGGGGATGCGTGCGTGCGTGCGTACGTGCGTGCGTGCGTGCGTGCGTGCGTGCGTGCGTGTGTGTGTGTGTGTGTGTGTGTGTGTGTGTGTGTGTGTGTGTGTGTGTGTGTGTGTGTGTGTACGTGGAGGTCAGAACGTGTAAAAGTATTCGATGGAACATCAAACTGCTCAGACCCATCCAGGTATTGAATCTCACCTGTCTGGTATTACCCGCGTGTGAATAACCACAGAGTAAAAATGTATTCTACCCTTTTCTTCATTCAGCAAGACAAATAACATTCAAAACCATGAAAATAGAGGACGAACAGACTGTCACTTGGAGCTCTACAAAAGGTACATCAATGACGAGTCACATTCTTGCCAAGACAAGACCTCTTTAACCTCGTAAACTTTGTCCAGACCTTCACCTATCCATCACATTTACATGGTCCATTTTTAGCCTGTCAGTCAGCTTCCTGGGCATCTCCATCTCCTTAAAAGATGGACTGCTCAGAACCTCAGCTTTCTACCTCTCCCGTTTCCGCGCGGAGAGATAAACAAACTTACAAACCAAACTGTCGGTGTGGTTCAGCATCTATTAACTTGTTTTTTCTGCCTGCCTGATTATGTAATTATTGACTCTTCTGCTTGTACGTCTTGCCTGTATGCGTGTTTGTCATTCTATTCTTTTTACTTCTTGCTTGCTTGTTTGTCCGTTTGTTTGTTTCTTGTGTATGAAAATATATCTGCGATGTATTTTTCAGTATAGCTTCCCGATTATTATTCTTTCAAATTCCTAGAAAAAAAGATGAAAGTCGGAAGTATGCCCATAGGGAATAGAATGTACGAGTTTTCGGCTCCTAGAGCCCTCATCAGGAAACCCCTCTTCTACGGCCCTCCCGCCCGCTCCACCCCCAATACCCCCCCTCCCCCCCTTCCACCCCGCCCTCCCACTGCCTCGCCTATAGCAATGAAAACAACAGTAACAACGTTTAAGTCAGCAAAACCCACCAACACCATCAACGGCAAAAACTTGGGGAACAGCGGGCCTGGGGAACACCGGGATTGGGGAACACCGGGATTGGGGAACACCGGGACCGGGGATTGCGGGAATGGGGAACAGCGGGATCGCCACAGAGTGGGGAACAACGAAACTGGGAACTTAGGGACTGAATTTCGATTTTTTTTTTCTTGAGGGGAACACCGGGACTGGGGAAGATAGAGACTGGGGAACAAAGAACCTGGGAACAGCGGCGGCGTGACTCGTTTTATATTTACCTGAAGAGGGCTGCTCTCTCTCTTTTTTCCGTCGCTATTTATAACCTAGGAAGGTTCCAGCAACGTAAAAGTCCTGATCCCGAGAAAGAAAAACAGATAGAAAGAAAGGACGAAAGAAAGAAAACAATGAGTATAAATTCATCGCTGTCCTATAGATTTTGATTTGAGTCCAGTAGGCTATTAAGAGCGCAGAGTTCCGTCATTTTGTTTGGTTTTCGTCATAAATTTACGTAAAGACATTGACGTACGTGGAAAAGAGATCCGACATCCGCAACAAAGCGATTCGAATAAGGGAGCATCAGATTTTGAACTGTTATTGCTGGCTGCATGTTATACCGACTTGACAATTATGGAGAAGCTGACCCAGGGATGTCTCTCGTCACCAAATTGTGAACAATCACCATGATTTCAGTTTCCTGAAGGGTGACTATATTATTGTAGCTGATGAGATGCTTTCAGGCTGGTAAAGTTTAGTACTACACTAATCTAAGCCTTTAAAAAAAAAAAAAAAAAAAAAAAAAAAACACGTGGCCGTTTTGAAAAAAAAAAAACGGGGTGGGGGAGGGAGGAGGGGTGGGGGAAGGGCGAAACAGAGTTTGTAACTTTGGCCAGTACTCGGTAATTTTGAAAAGATCCATGCAGCTTATGACTGCTGGGCTTACGAATTTTAGTTTTACTTTTTGTGTGTGTGTGTGTGTGTGAGTGTGTGTGTGTGTGTGTGTGTGTGTGTGTGTG
>JADBJO010000290.1:725000-730000 GCA_016801955.1 Conus betulinus
ATGTCGACAAACAACCAGTCGGACACAACAAAAGAATTCAGTCTTTTTATTGCTAACTCAAGTTTAACAATATTCACACAAAAAATTCGTTCTACGTTGTACTTTGTTTTAGTTAAATACACTAATAGATCCTCATGGACTCAAAAAGCAAAATCTTCGCTTTCAAAGTTCGCACTCACAGTTCCACAAGGGATTGTCCTTGGACCACAGTCCATCTTAACACCAAATTTTGTCGCGTGGTTCATCAATTTTGGTGAAACCTGGCTCATGGGTCTTGGATCTACAGCAGAGATCAGTATCATAAATGTATTGGGTTCGTCCTGACGTTATATTCCATTCTTTCACCGAGTTTTGTCAAAATCGTTTCAATAAATTTTGCGCAGTCCCCGCTGACAGACAAGCCAACACGCGCGGGTAAAGCTATATACTCCCCTCGGCCGTGGAAATGACAACAGCAACAATCCCTGAACATGTCATTCATACAACTTCGATCCCATCTCAAGCCATCCAGCATGTGACCAACTGTTGTTGTGTTGTGATGTTTCAACACTGCCAGTTCACTTCTTCTCAAACCACAGCTCCTTTCGTGTCCTGATTGATGTGCAGCGCAGGATGGCCAGAGCAGGTGGTACGTGGGTGTTCAGTGCGGTGGCTGTGGTGGTCATCTCCGTTTTCCTGGACCTGGCCATCATTCTGGGCAGTCTGAATTACCTCCGTGTCTTCAAAGACCCCTGTGAGTATCTGTACTCTTCACCGGCCGCCGTGGTTAGGTAACATCGCTGCCGCGGGGATCGTGAGGTTCAAACCTCATCTGAGGCATTTATTTGTGGGATTTTTTGGTCTCGAGTCGGCTCTTACTGACAGCTGATTGTGAGAAGGGCTCAACTGGAAAGACTGAAACCACAAAGACGAGTTAAAAACCTTTAAATGATGCATATCTGAGTGAGTTGTACACAAGTCCCTACAAACACGGGAAGTATCTGTATGGTTCGAGCTAGGTTGACACCGGGATATGTTTTTACAAAGAAGTATGGAGAACAGTCACATCATGTAATGTAAAGTCCAGAAATGGAACGCCTCAGCATCAGCTTCAACCTTGTCGATCACCATAAGAGAAGTCTCAAATTTCGTGACCCTTCATGTCTTGCTCTCGTAATAACCTCAGTTTCGGTTTCCCGGCCATGTCCACACCCGTTGCGAGTTCGTGTTGAAATTTGTTGGTATCGGCAGATACACGTGGTAACGTCCTCCAGGAAGGGAAGCTTGTCCCCGCTAGCACCGCGAATAAGCAATACTTATTGTTAGTGTGTATGAAGTGGTGTCCTGTATGTATATGTTGGATCAGAACGGGCACCACTGAAAACCACCAACGGGACTCGGAGGCAGTGCAGCGTCTCCTCTGATGGGTTGCATCCTGACGACCTAATTCCGACTGTCCCCTCAAGACTGCAATGGTGAGGCAGCCATAGGACAACTCTAGGCGTGGCTGCGTCTGGTGGCTTCGGAATGAGTGGCACTGGAATTATACACGGAAGATTAAAAACTAAAGGGGAAAAAAAACAAAGAAAACGGAAAAAAAGGAGGAGGAGAGAGAGAAGAAGAAGAAGAAGAAGAAGAAGAAGAAGAAGAAGACGATGAACAGCCAGCCATCCCATCGAAAGTGATCATTGTACTGGGGCCTTGGCTGCTTTAGCTTTTGATCGAAGGATCCTCGGCTCAATCCCCGTGTGAGAGACAGCCATGTCAGAGGCAATTTTCTCTTTGGAGTTAATATTTGTGTAGACCCCCCCTCCCCCCCCCCCCCCCCCCCCCCACACTACCACCACCCAGCATCCCTCTCCTGTCCAAGTCTCTCGGGAGAGACTTCAAACAAAAGACCTGTGTCTAAATAGTAACAACAGTCCTAAGCATGCACAATTAATGTCAAATTTTTTTTTTCCTACTCCCTCTTAATCTTTCAGTTACATTATCCCAATGTCTCTCTCCAGGATGTCTAACAGTAGCTAGTTCTATACATATTCTTAAAAGTGCTTGCAGTCACGAACGAAATGTCAATATAGCCAACAGGCCATTCTCCAAAGGAGACCCTGCCGCCAGTGCTGAATGAGTCACATGGGCTTTGTTCAAAAGAGCCTGTTCTTGTTTAGTATACGCTCTCTTTTCCTTGTGTAAGAAATTTGGTGGTAATTGTATCTATCAGAAATATTGTAAATGGCCAAGGGTTAATACTGGAAGAACTTGTAGAATGTAGGAAACGTTGTGCACAGAAAGCGGATAAAAGAGATCAGCCGCCGTGGCGAAGTGGTTAGCGCCGCGGACTCCCGGCTGGGAGGTCGCGGATTCGATTCCCATCAGAGTCATGTGGGATTTTTCTGCCCCGACCTGCTCCTACCCAGAGCTGAGTTTGCTGCGGACTCAGTTGGGAAGACTGGGACCACACAGTCGAGTTTCATCCACTTAATGGATGCGTTTCTGAGAATGTTGCTCTAATTTCCTGACCAACACTGCAGGTGCCTGCATCTCTCTGGCCTGGTTGACGCCGGGATATATTAGAAAGGAAGCGTAGAGTACAGGCCCGTCATGTAGTCTCAGACCGAATGGAAATCCGTAACATCATCTTAATCATCCTCATTCTCATCGATCAGCATAAAAAAATGTCTCAGGTTCTGTGGCCCATGATGCCCTGCTCTCATGGTGACCTCAATTTCGATGTCTTCTCCACGTCTGTGGCCTTGGTTTGGTTCCGTCGGGGTCACCGGTATCGGCGAGTCCATGGGGGCTGTCGTTGGACGGACGTGGTGGCGCCTTCCGGAGGGAGAGCTCACTCACGCTGGCTCCGCGACTAAACAATTATTGTCATTAGTAGGGGGCTTAGTAGGTGGTGTCCTGCGTATGTTAGTTCAGAACAGGCGCCACTGAACACCACCGAAGTGACTCGGCAGCAGTGCAGTGTCTCCTCTGGTGGGTTGCCTCTTGACGACTTTACATTGACTGCTTCCTGTGGATTGCCGGGGCCGGGGCTGCGGCGAGGTCGACCGGGCTGTGGCTGTGGACGGGGTGTCGGAATGAGCGGCGTGGGTGCATTACCTCTGAGGTGGCGCAGAGACAGAAAAAAAAAAAAAAAAAAGCAGATTAGAAATCATAAGAATATCCACTATGTCCACATTAACAAACAAAACAAAACAAAACAAAACAAAAAAATCCTGTGCTCTGTGACAGTTCATGTTTTGTCACGAGATCTTGCACTGCGTGGTTCACCTGTGTAATAAGAGATACTGCATTTGTAACTGTTAATAAGGAAATCCACTATGTCCACATTATTTTGTACAGCCGAAGGAATAGTCTTTAACACGAGAGTGTGAACCATTATTCCTTCAGGTGTTTCTCCTCTGGTCGCTTTGCAGTGGTAGTACTTCCAGACTTGCTGTTCGGCAGCCCAAGAAGTCGCAGTCTTCTGAACAATGACAGCAGCGAGAGGTCTCTGCAGTGTTCATCTGTTTAGTCTGGTGCAGCATGTGTCCTGAAGTATTGGGAACCGTGCGATTCTGTGTTGACTTAGCCTTCGATGAAGACAGACATGCTTGATCATTGTAACAAGACACAGTAGTAATAATAGACAAGGAGGAGAAAGAAGAGGAGGAGGAGGAGGAGGAGGAACAGAAGAAGAAAGGGAAGGAGAAGAGACGAAGGAGGAGGAAAGGAAGAAGAAGAAGAGGAAGAGGTAGTAGAAGGGGGAGAAGAAGAAGAAGAAGAAGAAGAAGAACAACAACAACAACAACAAACAACAACAACAAAGAGTAGGAGAAAGAAGAGGAGGGCAGAAGGAAGAATAGTAAATCGATGCAGACAATTAAAAGTGATGACAACGACGACAGTGATAGTGACAACGATAACGACAGAAAATTCCATTATTGTATTTAAAATGACCGACGTCGACGACAACAACAACAACGACAATGAAAGGTGATGAGGATACTTATCCTGCTCTCTGTATCTCTGATGGCAGGCCCGGATCACATAGCACATGGAAGGACTCCAGCCGGTAGGCATCCAAGCGTTGTGAGAGATGCTGTATTTGTTTTCTCTTCATGTGTGTCCTTCAAAAGCCTGCATTGCATGGTTGACCTGTGTAACATGAGATCCTGTGTTTGTGACTGTACGTGTTTGTCATAGGGGCCGGAATGGCTCAGTGGTAGAGCGCCAGACTCATAATTTTGGTGATCCTGGGTTGCGGGTTCGAATCTCCGCCGGGCCGTTTCGGTACAGGGGGATTTTTCGTTCGGAGTTAACATTAGTACTGATTCCATTTCCCATACGGTCCTTCGAATGAGACTATAAACCGAGGGTTCCGTGTGTGAATGCACGCATAACATCTTGCACACACGTAAAATCCCATCACCAACTTTTGGAAGAGAAGGCCAGTTTGGCTGTTGGTACACATAGCATGCACCCTTCCCCGAACTTGGAGTATGACTGCCTTAATGGCAGGATAAAAAGAAGGGTCATGGTCACAAAACTCCGCTCCCTTTGCTGGCTAGATGGGATTAATCCGTGCCTGTCTATACAGGGAGTGTCCGCAGGAGTATCAGCCTGCCCACGCGAAAAAAAAAAAAAAAAGTTTGTCATGAGATCTTACACTGCGTGGTTGACCTGCGTAACAAGAGTTCTGTATTTGTGACTCGTTCATGTTTTGTCACGAGATCTTGCATTGCGTGGTTCATCTGTGTAATGAGAGATTCTGTATTTGTGACTCGTTCATGTTTGTCATGAGATCTTGCATTGCTTGGTTTACCTGTGTAATAAGAGATCCTGCATTTGTGACTCTTTGATGTCTGTCATGAGATCTTGCGTTGCTTGACTGACCTGTGTCATAAGAGATCCTGTATTTGTGACTCGTTGATGTCTGTCATGAAATCTTGCATTGCTTAATTGACGTGTGTAATCAGAGATCCTGTATTTGTTTCTGTTCATGTTTGTCACGAGATCTTGCATTGCATGTT
>JADBJO010000290.1:732500-740000 GCA_016801955.1 Conus betulinus
CACACACACATATACAGAGAGAGAGAGAGACAGACAGACAGACAGACAGAGACAGAGACAGAGGGACAGAGACAGCGTGTGCCTGTAAAGTACAATAAACAGCATCTCCCCGAGAGGGAATTTTACTAAAGGCGCGCGCTAGCACGTGCCATGCGCGCGGCTGTTGGAAAGAATGAGTAGGCTACATCCGCGAGGGGAGTGTACATTGTTGTTAGCTTACGGTCAGCCAGTTGCAAAGTGAGGGCGACTGCAGGCGGAAATCTAAACAGATTTGAAAAATTACTGATAGAGTTCCGCCGAAAAACGTTAATAAACGAATCACAAGACAAAACACAACGCGTTTCGGCCTCATAGGTCTTCTTCAGGCAAGGCACACAACACTCAGGACAACGAATTGGATGAAGATAAGCGATTGCAAGTTCATTTCCGTTGTCCTGAGTGCTGGATATCCTGCCTGAAGAAGACCTAACAGGTCGAAACGCGTCGTGTTTTGTTTCGTGATTCGTTTGTTAACGTTTCTCGGCGGAGCTTTATCAAGAAATGTCTCAAATTTGGTTACGGGTCAACTGTTAGCGTAAAGGGTTCACACCCGGTGACCACCATGTCTCAGGTATTTCCGGGTCAACAAGCTGAAACAGCGGGGGGCTGAGGACTCTCATCTCTGTGGGTGGCTGGACCTTCGGGTCCGGCCTGTTCACCCAGATGGTCAGCACCAAAGAGAGTCGCCAGGAGTTCGCCGACAGTGCCGTCAGTTCATCAAAGACTACTCCTTCGACGGGCTGGACCTGGACTGGCAGTACCCCGGAAATCGAGACAGTCCACCCGCTGACCGCCAGAGGTTCACTTTGTTAATACAGGTAGGTGAACTGGACAGGATCCCCAAGTCTGGTGTGTCCATGTTGATGTAGGGAATGGGAAAGATGGGTTTAGTAAGAAAAGATCCGAAAAATATTCTAATATATAGGCTCAGATATTTAGAGAAAATACGAATGGAATAATAATGATGATAGTCAAGTCAAGTCAAGTAAAGTCAAGTAAACTTTATTATCTCAATTTGAGAAATTAATTTTGTGGTCACACACATTCACAGCAAAATAACAATAATTTAGCCACATTACCCATTTTCTCACATATGACATACATTCATATAGAGGAATTTGGATTTCAATTAAACATCTTCTCGGTTCATGAAATCAATGGACAGGGGAATAAAACTTTGTTTAAATCTGACACTTCTGCATTTAACCGATCGATATCTTCGTCCTGACTGAAGAAGGTCATACTGATTTGCAAGAACGTGGGTCTGGTCACACGTAATCTTCTTCGCTTTACAACAACAACACGGCACCTGTATAGCTCACTCAGACTTTTTTGTCTCTCACCAACGATTTTTCCTCCCACGTTCACCACTTTCTCAAGCACATTTCTGCTCTTCACAGTCAACCCCACCATACCAACACATAAATGAGAAAGTTAGAACAGATTCCAAGAAGCATGAATAAAATGTCCGAAGAATGTCAGTATTCACATGAAATGATCGCAGCTTGCGAAGACAATATAATCTGGTTTGACATTTTTTGTGGACATACTCAACATGGGATTTAAAATTCAGCTTATTATCTATAAAGTTCCTAAATATTTGTAATTCAACACGTTCTACTTCAGCACCTTTGATAAAAAGTGGTGGTACAGCTTTTGGATTCTTTCTAAAATCAATCAACATTTCTTTCGTTTTTGTTACATTCAGATCAAGATAGTTATGATCGCACCAGTCAACAAATCTTTGAACCTCCTTGAAGTAAACAGAATCAGAGTTGGAAAGATCCACAAGTGCTGAGTCATCTGAATATTTAATGTACAAAGTTGAATCACTTCCTGAACAATCATTTGTGTACAGAGTAAAAAGCACTGGTGATAAAACAGTACCCTGGGGTGCGCCAGTTGAAATGACTCTGGAAGACGAAACAACACTTTGATATCGAACAGACTGTGTCCTCTGTGTAAGAAAATCAATTATCCAAAGAATGAGCTTGTTACCCACATTTATGGTTAATGAGTTTCTTTGCCATCAGATGTGGTTGTATGGTGTTGAATGCTGATGAGAAATCAATAAAGAGAATGCGTACAAAGGAGGCAGGTTTTCGAGGTGTGAAAAAGCATGATGGAGAAGTGTGAGTGTGGCATCATCTGTTGATCTGTTCTGTTGGTATGCGAACTGAAACGGGTCTTGGTACTGTGTAGTATCTTTTAAGACATAACCGAGGACAATTCTTTCAAGACATTTCATTGCAACAGATGTGAGGGCAACTGGTCGGTAATCATTTAAACAGCTTGGGTTGCGTTTTTTGGGAACAGGACATACAGTGGCATTTTTCCATAAAACAGGAATTACTAATGACAATGATGATAATAGTAATAAAAATGACGACGATGATTACGATAATAATGATGATGATAATGATGATATAATAATAACAACAACAACAGCAACAACAACGAGGATGATAACAACAACAACGCTGATGACGATGGGCTGAAAGGGATAGAAATGATCAATGAGCAAAAAGCTAACAGCACTATTGACACACAGGAAAAAAAAACAACAATAACAACAGCAACAAAAAACACACGCACGCACGCACACACGCACGCACGCACGCACGCACTCACGCACGCACGCACGCACGCACGCACGCACGCACTTGAAAGTTCGATTCTGATCCAAAGTTGGTACTGAAGATCAAGAACACTGAACTGCAGGCTGGTTTGACCGTTTCCATGTGATTTGGGCACAAGAACATAGATACTATCTAGAATGTTCACATGTGTGTATAAGATAATCATGCACGATACTCTCATGAACACTCGGTATATTGATATTCATTCATGCACAAAGCCGGTTCAGGAAAACCTTGATATACTAATGATATACTAAATAGGTATACCTTTTTTTTTACTGAATGTTTACATATTAATGATATTGAATGTTTATATATTAATGATATTGATAGCCATATTCTTTTGAGAAAACTTCGACTATGTAAACGATAACACACAAGGCTGTTTTAGGAAAACGTGATCGGCAAATGCACACTGTGCACTTTTGATAAATTTTGATATGTTGATGATAATCACATATAGGCTATTCAGGGAAGACACCGTCCCTATGAATAATTTTGATGGTCTTATGTTCAGATCAAAGCATTGTCTGAATTGTTGAGTACAGTATGCTACCGCATACTTAGCGTTATCACAGCAGACTTCTCTTTATGACATCCGGGCTGCTCAGCCCCCCCAAGGGAGAGTATGCTGCTATATCATCGCGCCATTACAGTTCCCCCCCCTTCCATACTTTCACCACACCACCACCACCCCCCACCCACCCCCTACACACACACCTCTCCTCCCACTTCTTTATGCATATGTTTCTCTTCATGACAAAGTGGGTTTTTCTACAGTATTTTGGAAGGAGCAGCTTTTTGTTGCTCTGAGTACAGAAGCCTACATGAGGTACATTCATTTTCAAAAAGGTCGAAGTCAACAGAAAAAAGTACTAATGTTGAATTTTACTACATTTTTTTTTTTTCCCGTTCACCGCTTTATTTAACAGCTCACATTTCACTGATAACTATCCTATCCTTCCCTCTCTCTACCTCCTCTCCAACAACGCCCCCCTCCCCCCCCTCCCCTCACCCCCCTTGCCCCCTCCCTCCCCCCCCCCCCCCCCCCCCCTCCCCACTGCAGCAACTGAGGCGGACTTTCAACAACTACAGCTACAGTTCCCGGCCTTCAGACTCCCCTCTGCTGCTCACTGCTGCTGCTGTTGCCCCGGGCGACGAGAAGAGGATCGAGAAAGCCTACGAAGTGGAGAAGATCCACGGGTGAACGGTTTACAGACGGCGCTGCTTCTTTCTTTGAAAATGCTTCTGTGTTTCGCTCTGTCTCCTTCTTCTTCTTCTTCTTCAGCCTCCTCTTCTTCATCAGCCTCTTCCTCTTCTTCTTCTTCTTCTCAGCTTGTTCTTCTTCTTTTTCATCTTCTTCTTCTTCTTCTTCTTCTCTTCTTCTGCCTCCTTCTTCTTCTTCTTCTTCTTCTTCTTTCTTCTTCTTCTTCTTCTTCTTCTTCTTTTCATCTCTCTTTTTCCCGCTACGTCTCCAGTTTTTCTTCGCCTTCTTCTTTTATTTCATCCCCCCCCCCCCCCCCCCCTCCTCCCTCCCCCTTCTCTTTTTCTTCACTTCCCTTCTCCCCCTCTTCTTCTCCTTCTTCTTTTCTTCTTCTCCTTCTGTTTCTCCATCTCTCTCTTCTTCGGGATTTCTCCCTATACTTTCCCTCTTCCCACCCCTTCTTTATCTTCTATTTCTCTCCTCTCCTTCATCACTTCTCCTTCTCCTACTCCTTTTTCTTTTTCTTCTACTTCTTTGCCTTGTTCTTCTTCTTCTTCTTCGCTTTCGTGTGTGTGTGTGTGTGTGTGTTGTGTGTGTGTGTGTGTGTGTGTGTGCGTGCGTGCGTGCGTGCGTGCGTGCGTGCGTGCGTGCGTGTGTGCGTGTGTGTTCTACTCCCACCTCTTTCTCCTTTCTTTTCTTTTACCTCTTTATATTCTTTCTTTTCTTCTACTTCTCCACCTCCCTGTCATTCTTTACTTCTCCTCTTCTGTACCTATTTGCTTTTCTCTCTCCCCCCCCCCCCCCCCTACTTTTCTACCTGCCTCAGCATACTCTCTCGTCCTTTTCTTTCTACTTCCCCCCCCTCCCTCTCCTCCTTTTTCTTCTACTACTTCACCTCCCTGTCTTTCCTTTTTCTTCTACTTCTTCACTTCCCTGTCTTTCCTTTTTTTTCTTCTACTACTTCACCTCCCTGTCTTTCCTTTTTCTTCTACTTCTTCACCTCCCTGTCTTCCATTTTTCTTCTACTTCTTCTTACCTCCCTGTCTTTTCTTTTTCTTCTACTTCTTCACCTCCCTGTCTTTTTTTTTCCCTTCTACTACTTCACCTCCCTGTCTTTTCCTTTTTTTCTTCTACTTCTTCACCTCCCTGTCTTTCCTTTTTCTTCTACTTCTTCACTTCCCTGTCTTTCCTTTTTCTTCTACTACTTCACCTCCCTGTCTTTCCTTTTTTCTTCTACTTCTTCACCTCCCTGTCTTCCATTTTTCTTCTACTTCTTCACCTCCCTGTCTTTTCTTTTTCTTCTACTACTTCTTCACCTCCCTGTCTTTCCTTTTTCTTTCTACTTCTTCACCTCCCTGTCTTTCCTTTTTTCTTCTACTTCTTCACCTCCCTGTCTTTCCTTTCCTTTCCTTTTTCTTCTACTACTTCACCTCCCTGTCTTTTTTTTCCCCTTCTACTTCTTCACCTCCCTGTCTTTCCTTTTTCTTCCACTTCTTCACCTCCCTGTCTTTTTTCCTTTTTCTTCTACTTCTTCACCTCCCTGTCTTTCCTTTTTCTTCTACTTCTTCACTTCCCTCTTCTTTTTTTTCCCTTCTACTTCTTCACCTCCCTGTCTTTCCTTTTTCTTCTACTTCTTCACCTCCCTGCCTTTTTTTTTTTTCCCTTCTACTACTTCACCTCCCTGTCTTTCCTTTTTCTTCTACTTCTTCACCTCCCTGTCTTTTTTTTTTTTTTCTCTACTTCTTCACCTCCCTGTTCTTCCATTTTTCTTCTACTTCTTCACCTCCCTGTCATTTTTCTTCTACTTTTTTTTTTTTTTTTCCCTTCTACTCTACTTCTTCGCCTCCCTGTCTTTCCTTTTTTTCTTCTACTTCTTCTCCTCATCCTCCTATTTCTTTTTCTGCTGTTTTCTCTGCCTCCCTCTCATTTTTCTTTTTATCGGCTCTTTCACTTCCCTCCCTCCCCTTCTTTTCTTTTTCCTTAAAAAAAAAAAAAAAAAATTCTCCACCTCCCTTCCCTTCTTTTTCTTGTGCTTCTCCACCTCGTTTTCCTCTTTCTTCTTTTCTTTCTTCTCCAACTTCCTCTGTTCATCTTCCACCTTCCAGCATAGTGGTAATTCTCAGAGCTAATTTTTCTTATGCTTTTTTTATGATAGGCATTCGAGAAAGAAATATTTTAGGCAGATTCTTCCGAATTTCAAACGTGGAACACATGGACAAACGACCATCTGTAAGCAACAAGTCAAAACACACACTCTGGTACAGAAGGACCCTCTTCTAATCGTGATCAACCACCGTAAACCGACCTGGCCTGAATAACACTTTCCTGTCCCTAGACCATTCTTCAGAATACGGTGCCGACGAGTCGAGACAGTTAGGAAAAGATGTTAGGGATGATTGACTTGAAGGACTGGTTATACTTTCTCTCTACCTGGTTGCCCATGGCGGAGAGCTGAGGTGTGTGGAGAGATCCCTGACAGTCCAAGCTGTCTGTCATGGCAGACGACTTACCGGTATGGGAGAAACTGCGATGAATAATGTTACATTTCGGATCCTCGACCCATTCTTTTCTTCCTCTTCCTTGATCTTCGGGTGGCCGTGTCCTGTGGAAAAAAACCGGTAACACAGGTGTCAACCCCTTTGGAATCTAAAGGTTTCCATTTTTCGACCAATCATGCATTTCCTTACATTCCCAACCCCAAGTCTTATAAACCGAACAAAAGTAAGAGACTGCAAATCTTTTGGTCAGGGGAAGTCAGTTCAGTTTGAAGAAAACTGCGCGTGCGCGATTCGAGAGAACAGCCAATCACGGCTCGATGACCTGGAGACGACCTTTTATCGGAGGTCAGAAGGCATGTAGATCGAATTCGTTGGGAACGTCGTTTTGCTGGCGAGCTCGAAACGTTGGTGCGAGTTTTGAAGTTATGGTTTGAAGACATTCCTGTCGATGTGAAACTGATTTTCCCAGAGTAAGATGACAATATGGCCGCATTGAACCAAAATGCTGATTGTCCCATGGGTGAACTCCACTAGCTGACACACATGGTGTAATGCCTCTCAGGGTGCATGACATGAAGAATGGGTGTGGGGGGGAAGGGGGGGGGGGGGGGTAAGATCGAAGGGGGAACTGCTGGCCGGGGAGAAGGAAGAAGGGCTGATGACGGGTTGGGCTGGGTTGGTGGGCAGGTTACTGGACTACATCTCCATCATGACCTTCGACCTGCACGGGCCTTGGGAGGGCGTGACGGGCCATAACTCGCCCTTGTACTCTGCAGACAAACTCAACGTGGTGAGTGCCCTTGGTGGACTAGGCTACGTCGGCCATGCTCATGACTGACACCACGATCCATCTCTCTCTGCGTATGTCTGTCAAACTTTTCTGAGAGTGTCTCTAGTTTCTCTGTCTACCTCTCTGGGCTAGTGTGTTTCTATTACCACGTCTTCCCTGTCCGTCCTATGCTTGTTTATCTTGCGCTCACGCTCAACTCTGTCTCTGTCTGTCTGTCTGTCTGTCTGTCTGTCTGTCTGTCTGTCTGTCTGTCTGTCTGTCTGTCTGTCTGTCTCTCTCTCTCTCTCTCTCTCTCTCTCTCTCACACACACACACACACACACACACACA
>JADBJO010000290.1:745000-767500 GCA_016801955.1 Conus betulinus
AGCATCGTCTGGGTTGAGATTCTCACTCTGTCTGGATCAGCACGAACAGGGCATTCTTCAAAGAAGGAAACCTTTGCCCACGTCACCTTTGTGCGAACCAGCACAATGCAACGTGGTTTTTTTTTTTTTTTTTCTTTTTTTCTTTATTATTGTTTTAATTTTGAATCACCTTCCATCTTTAGTGACTTTTTTTTTTCTTAATTCAGTTTTAAGTCATATTATCGCTTAAGGTTTCTCCAAACAGTGCAGGTTATGCTCACTGTAAGCCGTCATTAAAGCGCTTTGGTAACTTTGATGCGATTAGCTCTGTAGCCTACATCTAATTAAAAAAAAAAAAAAAAATGTCGCTTGCATTACCTGTGGTCACTTTGGCCTCGTGGATTGATGAAGACATGTCCATGTCTGCACGCTATCCCGTTTCGCTCTCTTGACACCCCAGTGTACCGTTTACAAAGTAATAGTCAAAGTTATAGGCACCTTTCTCCGATCCGTTGTTCTTCCTTCGTATTCGCTGGCAATCCGCAGTTTTCATTTTGTTATACGTCATTTGGGTTGTTTCCAATATGGCGGACTGGTGCCACCAAGGGGGGAAACTGCGTAAGTTAAGCCTCTTTTCATGGACTGTCAGACCAGCAAAGGAACTGAAATCTGTTTGTGCTTTCGACAAGCATGGATTTTCAACGAATACAAAAGTAACGTATTCATTTCAAGAGTGTAACAAAAATAAAGTTTGAACTGCTGTGTGTCGTTCTTTCGGCAAGCATGAACGTTTGACTACAAAAGTAACAAATTCATTTCATTGATGTAACAAAAATAAGATATTAAGATATGAACTTAGTACTAAAATCCTAAAATTAAGTAATCTCACTCAGAATCAAGATAATCATCATCATTGACAGCTGTTACTTTTTGCCTCAGTGTTTTGCCTTGAACCTAGTATTATGTTCGTGTGGCATGTAGATTTGCAAGAAGGACGGAGAGAGGAAGAGAAGCCAGGCAGGAAAAGTGCCTTACCTGGTGAACAATAAGGAATGGATCAGCTACGACGACAATATCAGCTTCATATATAAGGTACGGTACAGAACGGTTTAGCCCATGTGCACACCATTAACGATGTTTCGTGAGCTCGTGTTTCTTGCCGTTCAATGAAAGTCGATATATATGTATCAGTGGGTGATTGCATCTCTTAGGAGATCCAAGGAAAGGTTGTTCTGCACAATTTTTAGCCGCTGACAATGCATGGGTTATTGAACAGCAGAGACTCAAAGATTGTCCCTTACATTTTATACTGTTTACGTAATGTTTTTAGTTTTCAACAACTTTTTTCCTCTACACACTTTCGTTTTGTTTAATTCTACTACCTTTCGCTGGCTGCTTTGGGGGTGCTGTTGGATTCTTTTTCGAAACCTTGGCGGTCAGAACACCACAGAATTATGGACTGTGGTGTGTCTCTATCTGACGCCAAGAGCACAGACACAATCAGCCGAGTGTCCCTGATGAGTCCGATCCAGCGGACGAAAGGCCTCGGAGCAGGCGATACACATAGATCTGCCTTTGAGAGGGATTGCGATAGTTTCCTCATGCAGCTAGCGGAGGGGTTTTCATATTTATGATATACATTTTCCCATTTACTTCATCTTCAATTCTTTTTTTTCTCACAATTTCAAATCTTTGACAAGTCATTACTATAATGATGGACGAATTGTTAACCTGTACTTGTTTTCCCCCACTACTACTAATTGTTCAGCTATATATGGAGAGAGATAAAGGGAGATACATGCCCGCAGAACCAACAGGCCCCATTTTTCGATCTGAAAACTGAACGGAATGAACTCGTGTGTCACTGAGTTCATATCGGCGTGACTAAACCTTTTCACCAACCGTCTGTCTCTCTCACTCCAACCACTGTTTCATGTCCATTACCTTTGACCAGAACAACGTGACACAATATCAAGCACGACAAAATAATCCAGTGCGATGAAACTGAAGAATACCTTACGGTACACAGTACAACCCAACACAGCACTGTAGAATACAGTACAGTACAGTACAACGCAGTGGAATGCAATGCAATACAGAACAACGCAGTACAAGAATGCAACACAATACAGCAGACCGGCTGCCTGGTGTGCTACTACTGCGGATACTAGCACTGCATGACTTCAGAGACACGATTAAACACGGTTCGGTTCAGTACAAAACACTACAATACAGTTCGGTTCAGTGTGTAATACGATACATTACAGCTCGGTTCAGTATAAAACAACGCAATGCGATACAATACAGTTCGGTTCACTATAATACAACACAGTTCGATACAATGCCGTCCGGTTCGTTAATACAATACAATACAGTTTGGTTCAGTACAATACAGCACAATGCGATGTAATACAGTTCGGTTCATTATAATACAGCACAATACGATATAATATAGTTCGGTTCAGTACAGTACAACACACCTCGATACGATACAGTTCGGTTCATTAATACAATACAGTTCGGTTCAGTATAATACAGCACAATACAATGCAACACTGTTCGGTTCATTAGAATACAGCACAATACGATACAATATAGTTTGGTTCAGTATAATACAACACTCTACAATACAATGCAATTCAATGCATGCAATAAATGAAATATAACATCGTACAACACATCATAGTAAAATGGGATGGGGTGAGAAATCTTCTCTAATTACCATTTGCTGTTAAGCTCTCCCTTAGAATTTCATCCTACATATGAACACAGTACAGATCAAAAACTCTGCTCTCAACGCCATCTGCTGTCAAACTCTCTCTAAGAGTTCTCTACGCACGGACACGATGCAAATCAAACACAACGCAACGCAAAACCTCTCCCTACACAGACACAGCCCAGCCAAATCAGTTTTTGCTCCAACACACAGGGTGGCTATGTGCTGGCCAACGGCTATGGCGGAGCAGTAGTGTGGGACACCGGCGCTGGACGACTTCAGCGGCGGAGAGTGTGGACAGGGCCCTTACCCCCTGCTGACCACGCTGAATGACGTGATCTGCCCCAAGTGGGCCCAGACACCTACGGGGGGTCAGGGTAAGACAATACGTTGACTTTCAGTTTGTTTGGAGATTATTTCATTGACATATACATCTATACAGCATCGAAAGGGTAAAAATGCAGAGACAATCCAGGAACCGACGTTGCACAATCGCTAGCGTCCGGGATGTCAGACTGAGAGGTCATGGATTCGAATCCCATCACAGCTATTTATTCGCAGGAGTCTTCGGCTCTCCGACTGGCTCCAACGCAGAGCTGAGTTCTTCATGGGCTCAAAGGGGAAGACTGGACCCATACAGTCGAGTCTCACACGCTTAATTAATCAATGCGACTTAAGCCTGTAGCTCAGCTTTCCTAACCAAACAGCAGGTATCTGTACCTCAGGGGCCTAGTTGAAGCTGTGAAAGGAAGCGCAGAGTACAGCCCTATCATGTACTGTGTGATCTGACCAGAATGGGACTCCGTAACATCATCAGACCACAAAAAAAAAAAAAAAAAAAAAAAAAAAAAAGCAAGCAAAAAAGCCTGAAATTCTGAGGCCTTGCTCTCGTGGTAACGTATGTGTCGATTTCTTCTCCATGTCTATGTCCTTCGTCAGTTCATGTCGAGGTGTCGATATGGATTAGTTCATGGGAACTGCCTTTGACGGGTGTGATGGCGCCCTCCGGAGGGGGAACGCTGGCTCACGCCGGCTCCGCGTCTGAGCAGTTATTGTCACGTCACGCCAACAGGAGCTTAACGTCCTATTGGCCGGAGGCTCTTAAGGGACAAGATACACTTGCAGACTGAAGTCTGCATACTTCGTGGCGGTTGTTGTCGTTGGCAGTTGTGTGTCTGGTTCCGCATGGAGGCTGTCGTCTGTTGCTCTCTCAGCTCTGCTTTCTTGAGAACTCCGGTTCACTTTCTGGTATTGGTCGGCCGAAGATGGGTGTCGGTTTTTCTTCGCCCTTCTCCCCCCACAAAAGACCTGTCTTCAGGGCCACCAGGCGGCCTTCTTAGTGCTTGGGGGCGATGTCCTGTGCCGCTTGAGACCGCCTCAAAGAGGGAGCAGGACGAAAGTCGCTGGAGCGCTGCACAAGCCCCATCTGTGGTCCGCGCAGACTACGGCCGAGCGGGCATTACTGAGCCCACCCCAAGAGGGGTGCCCCCAAGCATGACCTTCAAAGGCATGGTATCCCAGGCCACGGTGATCACAGTCCGGCAGCGCTCCATCGCCGTTCGCCCCACATCTCAAGGAATCGCCCCCCCCCCCCCCCCCCCACACCCCCCATCCCCACCCCGGCGACACAGGCTAGACCCGCTGTCACCTTTACGGCTGGAAAGTTCGCTGCGCGGCCTGACACTGACCTATCACATCAGTGTCCGTCAAAGGAGAGCTGCCACCTCTCCCTTGGTGTTCTCTGGTACGCCACCTCGCAGCGAACTGCAATAAATGTCCTCAGTAGCGGCGGTGAGAAGGTGGCGTCCTACGTATGCTGAAAAGGCAGCAGTGGACAGCACCGAAGAGACTCGGCAGCAGAGCATAGTCTCCTTTGGTGGGCTGCCTACCGAGAACTTCACATTGACAGCTCACTGTGGGTTATCGATGCTCAAGCTGCGATGGAACAAGCCAGGATGGGGATCTGGAATGTGCGGTGTGTGGAGTAGTGCCACTGAATTGGCAGAAAACTGTTAACATAAATAGATAAATGAAATAAATCAAATCCGAAAGGAAAAGGAAAGAAAACAATTCTGACCTGACAATGAAAAAAAAGAAGATAAAATTCCTATATTCTAATGTCCGTAAGCGCTGTAGTGTGGATATGAAAAGAAAAAAATTCTGACCTGACAATAAAATAAAGATTAAAGTCCAATATTCTGACGTCTGTAGGCGCTGTAGGGAACTGTTAGAGATTTGCCGTGTGTGGGGCACAGCATTATGGAGGACGGAGCCTATCCCTTTCCCTCCGCCACCTTTGACCGACCCTGAGCGGAGTCAGGTGGTACCCACTGACTGCTGTGTGGACAGAGTTTGATTTCAAGTCGTCAGCATCTGACCTCACCAGTGGTTCGAACTCATGACGCCAGCTCCACCGCCGAATGCTCTCCCCACTCGACCACCTCGTGCAATTAAAAAACCGATATGTATTTTGAAATTGATATGTGTCGTAGAAACATATATCACTTCGCGGTCACCATGTGAGCAGGGCATCGAAGGTTTAGATTGTAAACGAAAAGATGGCTGATTCAGAGAATGGGTTCAAACATGTCTCTCTCTCTCTCTCTCTCTCTCTCTCTCTCTCTCTCTCTCTCTCTCTCTCTCTCTCTCTCTCTCTCTCTCTCTGTCCATCCGTCCGTCAGTCCGTCTCCCTGTCTGTGTCTCTCTCTCTTAACGCCCATCTCTGTCTCTTATTTACTTACTTATTTACTTTCTTAATTATTTATTCATTCATTCATTCATTCATTCATTCATTTCTTTATTTCTTTATTTGTCTATCTACTTATTTATTTGTTTACTTATATATTTATGTATTTATTCATTTACTTATCTATTAATTTATTCATTCATTTATGTATTTTTTTTTCTATTGATGTATGATTGGTCTGTGTGATTCTATGTATAAGCTCTTTGAAACGAACTGCTCCCCCCCCCCCCCCCCCCTCTTACCCCATCTCCAGCCCCAACCCTGCAACTTCCTATCCCCCACCCTCCCCACCCTCACACACACACACACACACACACACACACACACACACACACACACACACACACACACACACACCCCCCACTGAAAACCAACAAAGCAACCATTCAAACAATACAACGGAGGAGAAAAAAAAGAAGCATGCAAACTATTTTGATGCACCAAAACAGGATGGCCACGAATAAGTGGTTCAAAAGGGAAATATCTCGGCTTAACTGCAAAAGTACACTTCACAGAAATAATGATGATGATAGCAATAACAATAATATTTATAGTTATAAAAAGAAAAAAATAAGGATGATGATGATAATAATAATAATAGCAATAGTAACGATGATAAATTTAAGAAGAAGAGATGACAGATTACATGTGCTTGCTTCTCTCTCTCTCTCTCTCTCTCTCTCTCTCTCTCGATCTCTCTCTCTCTGTGTCTCTGTCTCTCTCTCTCTAAAACACACACACACACACACACACACACACACACACACACACACACACACACACACACACACACACACACGAGCGGATGAAGTAATCGCCTGATTATAGTTTAAAAATGTAGTTTAAAAATGTTTATTCTGCTTTTTCAGGACAAGTGTGCAACCGTTCGACTGCTCCAAGCGTAAGAAATTCTCTCTCTCTCTCTCTCTCTCTCTCTCTCTCTCTCTCTCTCTCTCTCTCTCTCTCTCTCTCTCTCTCTCTCTCTCTCTCTCTCACACACACACACACACACACACACACACACACACACACACACACATACACACACAGTCTCATTATTCTCCCCGTTTTCATTTCCTTTTTTACCTGATTTTCTTTCAATTATTTTTTATTTAGAGAGAGAGAGAGAGAGAGAGAGAGAGAGAGAGAGAGAGAGAGAGAGAGAGAGGCAGGTTGGCAGGCAAACAGAGAGAAAGAGAGACAGACAAACAGACACAGACAGATAGACAGACAGGCAGAGAGAGAGAGAGAGAGAGAGACTGAGAGAGAGATGGAAATGAGAGAGAGAGAGAGAGAGAGAGAGAGAGAGAGAGGAGCTACTGGGGCTAGAAAGGGGGGGGAAAGAGATGGGGGGGGGGGGGGGGGGGGTTGGCTGACGGGGAAGGAGGAAGGAGGAGGGGGAGGCTGAGAAAGTGGGAGTATACGAGTCGTGGAAGGCGGGAAAAACAACACTATGTCTGGAATGACAGGCATCTGGACGCCATAATGACATGGTACCAGGAGGCGGAATGTTTGTTTGGAAAGTCCTATATTAACCTGACTAAGCGTTCTAAACGGCTAGGAGTTGGTTACATGAAATGTCTGCATGTGTGATAAGTCGGAACAATATTCCATTCCAGTCTTTTCCATTGTGTTTATCCGGTTTTTTTTTTTTTTTGTTTTGTTTTGTTTTTGTATTCAACTCGAAAAAGGTGCGTGCAGTCTGCTTGTCTTTATGCAGCTCGTGTAGATGTAGCCGTAGCGCGCCTCTCTCTCTCTCTGTATGCGTGCATGCGTGCGTGCGTGCGTGCGTGGGCCCGTATGTGTCTGTGTGTGCGCGCGCGCGCAAGCGCTCTAATAATTCCTATGCATGAAACAGGTAATCGCACGCGGAGACAGCCCAGAAAAAAAACGGAGTTCCCCTCTTCATGTCCGAAAATCATCAGTGGTACAAAGAACATCACAACCCGGTGTGACGTCACGGTAACGTGACGTCAGTTCGACGTCTTGACGTGTCAGTCAAATCACGAGAGGCGGGCTGTTCGAAGCGCAAGCATTAAGGACTGAGCGGTTTCTTGTATTTAATTCATTACTGCCCAGAAAGTCGGTGTTTAGATCTCATAGATTAATGAGACTTGAGACTTCCGTCAGCGACATTCTTGACATACTTTGTAAACTGAAAATAATAAGAGAAGAGATGCCTTTGCTGAATCTCATAAAGAAGTTAATGAAAATCATATATAAAACAGAAACAAAAAAAAAATCAAAAAAAAAACAGCAACAAAAAAAAGGAAAAAAAAAAAGGGGGGGGGGGGGGGGGGGGGGGGGGGGGGGGGGGGAGTAAGAAAAAAAGAAAAGAAAAGAAAAGAAAAACTCGGCTGCTTTTGTGAATCCAAAATCTACATTTCAAAGAGACCTCAATGACCATAAAGAGCCAAGGGAATAAAAATGAGTTTTACAGGTTTTTTTTTTTTATTTTGAATAGTAAACCAACGTTCAATGTACTCGCGCAAAATTTCAGTCTTTCTGAAACCTTTTTCGAACTAAGGATGCATGAAACATGCAATACACGCAGCAACTGACATCCAGGAAAAAAAAAAAAAAAAAGGGGGGGGGGGGGGGGGGGGGGGGGGGGGGGGGGGGGGGCCCGCAGGGGGTCAAGAATGGAGAAAGGATGGGAGGGTTAAAAAAAGAGGGGGTAGGGAAGGAGGATTGGGGGCGGAGGAGGGGGAGAGGGGGCTGTAGATAGTTACGTGTATACGTAAGTATCAGAGGCTCATGCGGTTAAGTGATGAGGCGTTGTGAAATAAAATTCTTGAATTAGCCAAGTACGCTGCCGTATTCCTTGTATTGTTAGGCTGTTATCCCCTTGTTTTTTTTTTTTTTCAGATTTGTTTTATGATTGGTCAATTATTCGATCACTGACCTTGTTTGCTTGTTTTCTTTGTTTTCCAGTTGCTTTGATGATTTAAAGATACCTATATTGTAGTATGTTGCTCGGTAGAAAACAAAATGAATCAAATAAATCGAAAACAAAAAACAAAACAAAGCAAACCCGTGTTTCATGATTTATACTTTTTCCCCCTCTATGTCTTTGTTTTTTCTTTTTTTCTACTTTCCTCTCCTTTTTCACCTTTTTTTTTTCTTCTTTTTTCCTCTATTTTTCTTCTTCTTCCTCTCTTTTCTTCTCTTCTTTTTGTAAGTCTTCTTCTTTTTCTACTTCTTCTTCTTCTTCTTCATCCTCTCTGCCTCGTCTGCCTGCCCTTGATTTTATTTTATTTTTAATTTTTTTTTTTTGTTTTGTTTTGTTCATATGACTTGTTACTCGCCTGCAGTCATTATACTTTGAAACCAGCACAACTGAGTTCGGCTGTTTTTCGCCCAGTCGACCACAAAGACCACATAACGGCCGAAGGTGGGTAACATCGAAATGTACACATTGACACCGGAGAAATGCAGTCCAAACCAAACCCATCCCTGATGTTTGGAGACTGATCTGAAATAAAGCTTTCATCACGATGCAATTGTTATGTCTGATCTAGGAAAGAACATTGGCTTCCTTTGCAAAACATCACATGAGGTGGAACGTCTCGGAACTTGCTTAGTCTACAGGGAGTCTGCGGTGAAAAGTTTGCACTTACATTATATGTATCCTATCCCTTAATGAAAACAGTTTGTGCTGATGGTCTCTAATGTATAGATCATGGGTCTTTTATCTTTACTTTTTTTTTTCATTAGAGTGTGTCAGAAAGATTTAAACGGTCCCAAGCCTGCGCGATACAGTTCCCTTCTTATCGTTTCAGAAGGAACTCAATTCTGAACGCTAATTAAGGAGTCAACTTGCCGAAGTCAAGTACACTGCGGAGCTTGCTGACCAAGCGATCCGCATATGTACGCAGAAATAACTTGCGTATATATGGTGTGGGGGAAGGGACCGGCAGACAGGAGTGTGAAGAAAAAGGGCTTACGCTTTTTAACGGTAAACTGAAAGTGAAAGTCAGGCGTGAAGACATTGAGGCTGTGCACAGGTGTGGTGTAAAAACAGGGACAGCGTCGATCCGACGGAGCGACAAACTTTTTTCCGGGAGGGGCATAATCGTTAGATTTGTTTCTAGGCGTGTATGAGACTGTGTGTTGCATGCACGAAACTCTCTGAAGGGCTTCGAAATTGTGATCGTTTAGGACTTGACACCCAGGGGTGTACTCACTGTTGCGTGCTGCCAGGAGTGATTCAACTGCCTGTCAACAGCTTTGGACCAAAAATGGAAATGTGAATATGAAGACTGTTTGCGGGAAAATGGTTAAGATTAAGTCTCTGTCAGAGTTAAGACTGTCAGAGCAACGTTCAATCTCGTCCCAGGTAAATATTAGAGCTATTACCTCCCTTGATCAATGGTGTTCTGTGTCGTCTGCTACCAGTACGAAACAAGATAAACAAGGTAAGTACTGTTATGTTGACTGTATTGGAATTCTTTTTCAAAAGGAGAAAAAAAAAAAGGGGGAGGTATACAAAACGAGGAATCGGCAAAACTCAGACAACAACAGTGTTTGCTTGTTTGTTTGCTTTTTTTTTTTATTTGATTAATCTTGTGAAATGTACATATTTTGATTGTTGGAGTCTAGCTCCAGCTTTCACGACAGTACGCTTTAAGGTCAGGTCTACTCGCGACCCTGTGTTTGGAAAAAGGGATCATGTCTCAGCTGCATTTTTTTTTTTTTTTTTTCTTTTTCACTCGACCTGTCGGCTCTTAGAGGTTTGTTTGTTTTTGTTCTTTATCTGATCGCTGTGTGACAGTATCTGAGGTTGTCATAAACATCTTTGCTTCTTTCATTATTCAAACAATATTCTCCCGGAGATTGTTGTCTGTCCTTACCTTCTTCCCTGCGACACGCAAGATCGTCCCTTTGTTTTTTACACGTGGTGTGAGGGAATGCATGTCCACACTGGACAGAGTGTGTTGAAGTCTCAACTTTTTGTGTTATTGTGGAGTACAACGAATGGAATTGGTGGTGTCTTGAGTGGAATGATGGCGGTGGATCCATTCATGGAAAACCAGAGTGAGTGGTATATTTTTTTTGTGATGTGATGTGTTTTTCTGTTTTGTGCTCTTGGTTCGCGTGTATGTTCAACGTGCTTGAATGGCCATGGGGTGCACAATCTGCACGTGAGATTGGTGGGTCAAGGTCAATTGTGTTTCTTGTGCCGGTAACTCACAGTAGACAAGGTGTACTTTTGCTCAAGTTTTTTTTTTTTTTTTTTTTTTTTTTTTCTGCCTGCAGAAAGATATGCCAGGTTTGACTGCAGTATCTTTTCAGCTTCAGAAGACGGGATCAATTTCATGCCAAATGATGACTCTTCTTGCATTATTGTTTGTGTAGCTTATTTGATTTTTTTTATCATCCCCGCACAACACTATTCAGATTTGTTCGTTCAATTGTAATGGCTTAAATGATCATGTCAAAAGAAAGAATGTGTTTGGCTTTCTTAGGGATAAGAATTACAATGTCTATGTTTAACAAGAAACACGTATGAAAACAAGTCTAATTTGGGGTATAATGTATGGATCTGAATATTTGTATACAAGAAAGTTGACTGACTCTCCAGTTTGTGTAACCTGTGCGGTCGAGAAACTCAGGCAGTTGAACACCTTTTTCTGGGACTGTGAGGCGGTCCCTTCTTCCTGGCAGGATCTTTTGAGACGGTTGCATGACAAATGCCCACACTGTGAATAGTTTTGTGTTGAGAAATGTTTGATTCTGTTCGGCATATCAGAGCAACAAACTACAGATGAAACAATGGATTTTTTTTCCCCTGTTTTTGCTGGCTAAGTTCTGTATTTATAAATGCAAGTTAAAAAATACGCCGCTAAGAACCCTGGTTATTCTTAAAACTTGTAAAATGTAGATATGACCTGGAGCAATATGTACTGATTCCAAAAGGTAATACTGAAAACAACGTGGAAATTGACCTGAACAAATATTGGTTGATTTATCTTCCACTGTTACCAACTTAAGATACTTTTTTTTTTGATTCGAATGTGATTGTCCTTATCGTGTGAGTATGTGTGTGTGTGTGTGTGTGTGTGTGTGTGTGTGTGAGAGAGAGAGAGAGAGAGAGAGAGAGAGAGAGAGAGAGAGAGAGAGAGAGAGAGAGAGAGAGAGAGTATGTGGTGTGGTGTGTGTGTGTGTGTGTGTGTGTGTGTGTGTGTGTGTGTGTGGTGTGAAGGGTGAGGTGGGGTGGGGGATTTTGGTGTTGGAGAGATGAGGGGCGGGGCTTACCTTTTTGTTTACTTATTAATCTATGTGTTTCTTCATGGGAAGTGTGTCTCTTCTTCCTTAGCTTTAGATCAAACTGCAAGTGGCAGAAGTGGAATAGATAGCGTATCCACCCCCCCCCCCCCCCCCCCCCCCTTTTCAGTTGCTTATCAGTCATTATGTTCGTAACAATTACTATGTTTTCTTCATTTTCATTCTGAGCTAACAGCAACTACAGCCATTCATATAGTAAGTGATACTCTGAGATCTACATGGGACTATGCGGATAAAACTCGTTGCGCACTGTCCTCTTTCTGCGCACTTTGTACTTCTCCAGTTATTCGAATATAAAAAGGGGGGGGTGGGTGGGTGGGTGGGGGGTCTTTAGTTACGTCCTGATTTTGACAGAGCACAGAGGGAGACGGGTAACAGTGGGGGAGGACCGGCTGATGGCACACCACACCACAAGCATAGTAACAGATACCTACATACAAAATAAAGCAGCCAAATTATTTCATGCTCACCCAAAACATCATCAGGAACTGATTTCGTTTCGTTTCCGCTATCGGAAACGTCGGACGTCGGTGAACAACAACAACAAACTTTAAAAAAAAAGTAATGCTATGAAAAGGGGGAAAACTGATTTAATAAATCATTTCTAGATATTAATTAAAATTGAATCACGAGTGTCATATACGCAACTTCTTTCAACTACACTACTACTACTACTACTACTACTACTACTACAATCTGTGAATTCGCCCCTTCCCCATTTGTATTTAATCTCAATGACACTCAGCTATTTGGTACTGGGAAAGAAGTCTCCCTCCAAGATTCCTCCCCTAACCCACCCCACCCCACCCCACACCCTCCACTCATCTTTTCTCTCTCACTGTCACACACACACACACACACACACACACACACACACACACACACACACACACACACACACTGTCTATCTCTGAATTCGCTCCTTCCCCATTTGTATTTAATCTCGATGACACACAACTATGTGGTACTGGGAAAGAAGTCTGCCTCCAAGACTTCTCCCCCCCCCCCCCCCCCCCCACACACACCCACACACCCTCCACTCCTCTCTCTCTCTCTCTCACTGTCACACACACACACACACACACACACACGCGCGCGCGCGCGCATGAACGCACGCGCGTCATCTCTGAAATGGTTAATTATCTAACTTTAGAGTCATCTAGTGCGTGTCACATAACACTGATAGAACAGCATTAGCAGTAGAGGAATGACAAAGCAAGGCGACAGGGGAGGAGAGGGGGCGGCAGGTGGAGGAGGAGGGGGGAGGGGCAGCAGGGAGGGGGTGGAAAAAGCCCAGTTTTGACTTAATTGAAATACGGAATATAAAAGTCATAACCGATGCAACAAGAAACTAAAAAAAGAGGCATCCTCAAGACAAATTCAGAAGCGAAGGCGGGATTCTGATTTGTTACCTCCGCTTTCTGGGTCCGTTTCTTTGATAAACAAGACATAAATATCCACACCCGAATTTCACACGAACAGTTTTTCCGTTTTTCAGCTTGGCCAGGACCTTGCCCTGTGATGACCAAGAAGCCAGGATGGCTCTGTGATTATGTGCATTACGGAGTAGTCTCTATAACTTGCCGGATTCAAGTGTCCACCAGCTGACATCCTCTTGCCCTTCAGTCTACGCCTGTCAGCAAGCGTTTTCACTTTCACTTACCTTGACTGTAACCGGACGATTAACAGACGTGTCTCTTACCGGCCTGTGTGGGGGTCCTGTCCGGTGTGCAGCCTCCGGGTCGTCCTCCTGTGTGGGCGCCCCGATGAGAGCGGTGCAGCTTTTACAGCACTTGGCAGAGCAGTAATATGTGGTCTCCCCGCTCACATCCAGGACGTTGTGGACTTTGAGATTCCAGCGACGATCATGATGCTGCTGGTCGTTCTGGTCACTCTGCAGTCTGACCATCTTCGGCTCCGGCTGGCTCTTCAGTTCTTCATTTTCTCTTTCAATCGATTTAAGTCTGTTTTCACCACGTCAAGGTGTTTCGCCATACCGAAAAAAAAAAAAGCTGTTTTCAAATCTGTCCGTTCTGCCATTTATATCCTCAACTACCCTATCCGCCCTTTGCCCTGTCCTGCGCTAAATCTTCTGTTGTTGCCAACGAGTCCACTCTTCTTATGATCTCCTCTACTTGGGTTTCTAGTGTCATGCCACTGTCTATATATTCGTCCATAGAGTCCCACACTGCCCGCTGTTTGGACTGGAATCAGCAGAAGAGGTGGACGAAATTTTTCCTCTTTTGTTGACATTCACAAAGGTATTTATCATAGCGCTTGACATAGTCGGACAGCAGAACAGAAATTATTGTGGGAAATGTGTGGTATACTTCATCACTAAATAATACACATCACCTCCGAATCACATGTCGCTCACAACTGAAGACAATGAAATCCTTGCATGCACAAACACAGTAGATCCGCAAAGTTAAAGAAATGAATATGGAAAACAATGGTTTCACACACACACACACACACACCACGCACACACACACACACACACATTCCCTCCCACCCCCCCACCCCCCACTGCGTCCTCTCCCTGCCTCCTCCCCCCCCCCCCCCCCCCCCCCCCCGCGTCTTCTCCCTGCCTGCTGCCTTCCCCCCACTGCGTCCTCTTCCTGCCCCGCTCCCCGATGCGTCCTCTCCAGCCTGCCCCCCGCCCCCCCCCCCCCCCTCTCCCCAATGCGTCCTCTCCCTGCCTGCTGTCTCCCCCTCCACTGCGTCGTCTCTACCTGCTCCCCTGCGTCCTCTCCCTGACTGCTCCCCCCTCGCACTGCGTCCTCTCCCTGCCTGTCCCCCCCCCCACTGCGTCCTCTCCCTGCCTGTTGCCCCCCCCCCCCCCACTGCGTCTCTCCTTGCCTGCTCCCCACTGCGTCCTCTCCCTGCCTGCTCCCTCCCCCCCTCCCCCACTGCGTCCTCTCCCTGCTTGCTCCCTCCTACCATCCCTGCGTCCTCTCCCTGCCTGCTCCCCCTCCCCCCCCACCCCTGCGTCCTCTCCCTGCCTGCTCCCCCTCCACTGCATCCTGTCCCTGCCTGCTCCCTCTCCCCACTGCGTCCTCTCCCTGCCTGCTCCCCCCCCCCCCCTCCCCCCCCCCACTTGCGTCATCTCCCTGCCTGTCCCCCATTGCGTCCTCTCCATGCCTACTCCCTCCCCCCACTGCGTTTCTCTCCCTGCCTGCTCCCCCCCCCCCCCCTCACTGTGCCTTCCCTGCCTGTTTCCCCCCCCCCCCCACCTCCCAGTGCGTCCTCTCCCTGCCAGCTCCCCACTGCGACCTCTCCTGCCTTCTCCCTCCCCCCTCTTCCCACTGCGTCCTCTCCCTGCCTGCTTCCTCCTCCCACTGCGTTTCTCCTGCCTGCCTCCCCCTCCCCCACCCCACTGCGTCCTCTTCCTACCTGCTCCCTCAGCCTGCCTGCTCCCTCACCCCCACTGTGTCCTCTTCCTGCCTGCTCCCTTACCCCCACTACGTCCTCTCCCTGCCTGCTCCTCACCCCACTACGTCCTCTCCCTGCCTGCTCCCTCACCCCACTACGTCCTCTCCCTGCCTGCTCCCTCACCCCACTACGTCCTCTCCCTGCCTGCTTCCTCACCCCACTACGTCCTCTCCCTGCCTGCTTCCTTACCCCACTACGTCCTCTCCCTGCCTGCTCCCTTACCCCCTTACCCCCTGCCGTCCTCGTCCCTGCCTGCCTCCTCCCACCCCACTACGTCCTCTCCCTGCCTGCTCCCTCACCCCACTACGTCCTCTCCCTGCCTGCTCCCTACCCCCACTACGTCCTCCTCTCCCTGCCTGCTCCCTCACCCCACTACGTCCTCTCCCTGCCTGCTCCCTTACCCCACTACGTCCTCTCCCTGCCTACTCCCCCCCCCCCCCCCCCCCCCCCCCCCCCCCCCCAGTGTGCCCTTCCCTGCCTGTTCCCCCCCGCCCCCCACCTCCCAGTGCGTCCTCTCCCTGCCAGCTCCCCACTGCGATCTCTCCCTGCCTTCTCCCTCCCCTCTTCCCACTGCGTCCTCTCCCTGCCTGCTTCCTCCTCCCACTGCGTCCTCTCCTGCCTGCTCCCTCCCCCACCCCACTGCGTCCTCTTCCTACCTGCTCCCTCAGCCTGCCTGCTCCCTCACCCCCACTGCGTCCTCCTCTTCCTGCCTGCTCCCTTACCCCACTACGTCCTCTCCCTGCCTGCTCCCTCACCCCACTACGTCCTCTCCCTGCCTGCTCCCTCACCCCACTACGTCTCCTCTCCCTGCCTGCTTCCTTACCCCACTACGTCCTCTCCCTGCCTGCTCCCTCACCCCACTGCGTCCTCTCCCTGCCTGCTTCCTTACCCTACTACGTCCTCTCCCTGCCTGCTCCCTCACCCCACTACGTCCTCTCCCTGCCTGCTCCCTTACCCCACTACGTCCTCTCCTGCCTGCTTCCTTACCCCACTACGTCCTCTCCCTGCCTACTCCCTCAGCCCCACTGCGTCCTCTCCCTGCCTGCTCTCTCAGCCTGCCTGCTGTCTGACCCCCACTGCGTCGTCTTCCTGCCTGCTCTCTCACCCCCACTGCGTCCTCTCCCTGCCTGCTCCCTCACTGCCTGCCTGCTCTCTCACCTGCACTGCGTCGTCTCCTCTCCTGCCTGCTCCCTCATCCCGCTCCACCCTGCGTCCTCTCCCTGCCTGCTGCTTCTCCCCCCCCCCCCCCCCCCCCCCTGTGTCCTCCCCCTGTGTCCTCCTGCTGCTCCCCTGCTCCCCTGTGTCCTTCCTCCCTCACCTGCTCCCCCTGGCCCCCCCCCCCCCTGTGTCCCCTCCCTCCCCCCCTGCCCCCCCCCTGCCCCCCCCCCTCTTCCTGCCCCCCCCCCCCCCCCCCCCCCCCCCCCCCTGCGTCTTCCCACTGTGTCCTTACCTACTTCCTCCCCCTGCACCCTTCCCCTGCCTGCTCCCCCTGCGTCCCTCCTCTGCCTGCTCCTCGAGTCCGTCTTATGTCCTCTCCCTGCGTGCTCTCCCTGCGTCCCTCACCTGCCTGCTCCCCCCTGCGTCCCTCCTCTGCCTGCTCCTCGAGTCCGTCTTATGTCCTCTCCCTGCGTGTTCTCCCTGCGTCCCTCACCTGCCTGCTCCCCCTGCGTCCCTCCTCCTCTGCCTGCTCCTCGAGTCCGTCTTATGTCCTCTCCCTGCGTGTTCTCCCTGCGTCCCTCACCTGCCTGCTCCCCCTGCGTCCCTCCTCTGCCTGCTCCTCGAGTCCGTCTTATGTCCTCTCCCTGCGTGTGTTCTCCCTGCGTCCCTCACCTGCCTGCTCCCCCTGCGTCCCTCCTCTGCCTGCTCCTCGAGTCCGTCTTATGTCCTCTCCCTGCGTGTTCTCCCCTGCGTCCCTCACCTGCCTGCTCCCCCTGCGTCCCTCCTGCTTCGTCCACAGAGTCCCACACTTCCTCCTGCCTCCCTTCCCTGCGTCCCTCCTGCGTCTCTCCCCTGCCTGCTCCTCCTGCGTCCCTCCCCTGCGTCCTCCCCCTGCGTCCTCCTCCTGGATCTTCCACCAGTCTGCAAATGTTTTAATTGAACTAGGCCACATGCCCGTGTCAATGGGAACAGAGGGAGGGGGTAAACACAAAATGAAATTGATCGCAACTGAAACAAGAAGGGAAAGAAATCATACACATCGTCAAATACAGTATATACATAAGCACATAAAGCTAAAGAATAAATTTCGCAAGCATAATCAACATTCGTGTTCGCTTACTCTCTCTCTTCTCTCTCTCTCTCTCTCTCTCTCTCTCTCTCTCTCTCTCTCTCTCTCTCTCGCACTCTCACTCTCACTTTATCCATCGTACACATACACAAGCGCGCGCGCGCGCGCGCACACACACACACACACACACACACACACACACACACACACACACACACACACACACACACACATACACCGCGATCATATGCAATCGGTATGATATTGTTAAGGCAACTTTGACGGTACAATGCAGGAACAATGGTTCTAAATCATATTAGTCTTTCCACATCTGATGTCAAAGCTTTCGTTATGAATGTAGCCACAGCATTACAGAGTTTTTCCATTGGCGAGCAGTAAAGACATCTTAAAAGCTGATGGTCGTCTATAAAACTTGAAAGGTATGTAACGGTCGCGAATAACTTTGTATTTAGGACATACTATCAAAAAATGATATTCAGATTCCAACTCACACGGGCAGAACGGACAGCACAGTGCTTCACGGGGGACACTCGAAACCGCAGTTTGTGTGTGTTCAAACAGGATACACCAAGTCTGAACCGTATCAAGTTTTTACGACTGCTCATGTTGTTTACAGTGAATAGGTATTTGGAATTTCCCAAAACTGCTTAAAAGAAAAGTAAAAGAGAAATCGGTCCTTAGATTCTATGTGGCTATACCATTCTTGTGTAAATGACAATCGATTAGCCGACTTTTGAATTTTGAAAGGAAAACTTTAGCATTGGGAAACTCCTTGATTTTCCCATACATATCCAAAACCGTAACGATTTAACACGAGGCAGACTGATGTAACCCAGTTGTTTTTACCCCGGCAATGTAAATCATATAACATCTTATATGCTTTTTTTTTGGAAGACGATTGTCAGGCATATTAATGATATGTATCCAATACTTTACGCATTTAGTATAAATGTTTATATAAAGTGGAAACCTGCCAGTTTCTCCATAAACCAAGGCATTAGCGTTTTTTTATAGAAACATTCAAGAATCGCTTGAGTGCAAACAAATGTATTTTTTCTATAGCCGAGAGGTTTGCAGTTAGCCCCATACTTCTGCGCCATAAGTAAGGGTTGGCTGGATCTGACAATCAACGAGAATTAATCATCGGAAATTTTATCGCGTACGGCAAGCAAGTCGCAAAAAGAAAGTAAATCTAAGAAGTGTCTCGCCATAGTCGATTCCGTCTGTGTCTGTCTGTCTGTCTGTACCCCTCTGTCTCTGTCTCTGTCTGTCTGTCTGTCTGTCTGTCTGTCTGTCTGTCTGTCTCTCTCTCTCTCTCTCTCTCTCTCTCACACACACACACACACACACACACACACACACACACACACACACACACACACTCACTCACACACGCACGCTCACACACACACACACACACGCACATACACACGCATGCACGCACACACCATATGCTCTCTCTGTCTCTGTCTCTGTCTCTCTCTGTCTCTGTCTCTGTCTCTCTCTCTCTCTCTCTCTCTCTCATACACACACACACACACAGAGAAATGGGAGGGGTCGAGTAAGGGAAACAAATTCGGTACACTCATCCCCGACCTTGAAATGAATTATTTCCCTTTAACCATTGAGCCGTGACTCGGACCAACCCAGAGGCGCCGGTGCAGAACGAGAGTGCGCTTGTGAGTTTTTTATTAGAAATTACGCACTCATTCGCAGACATGTGTAAAAAACAAACGAACAAACAAACAAACAAAAAAACCCTCTTTAAGTGCATATGTACTGAACATGTCGTGCACGAAAGACGTTTTGTGCACGACAGGGGAAAACAATGAGAAAAGGCGCGGCATTGTCTGTCTCGGGACACACGCACACATGCACACACACACACACACACACAGACACACACAGAGTCAGTCACACACACACACACACACACACACACGGACGGACGGGACGGACAGACAGAGATTTTAAGACCATTGACCTGTACGCAACTATAAATTGCGGAAAAGTGTAAGCGAATGAAAAGAAAATTCTTATGTGA
The DNA here is from genome assembly GCA_016801955.1 of Conus betulinus. Taxonomy (NCBI): domain Eukaryota; kingdom Metazoa; phylum Mollusca; class Gastropoda; order Neogastropoda; family Conidae; genus Conus; species Conus betulinus. Next base: position 764,457 of record JADBJO010000290.1, read on the forward strand.
AAAGGAAATGATTGGAGAGAACAATACGTCATTAAGTCATTAATTTTGCATTCTTCTTGAACACTATATCCATTGTTAGGAGACTTTCGAAAAGTTTGTTTGCTTGTTTTCTTTGTTTCCTCCCCCATCATTCTCACACACTCCGTCAAACCCTACAAATCCAGACAGCGTGTGATGTATAGATAGATTCCAGCTGAGCAAGTAGCGTTATGCTGCTCACTGTCATATTGAGGAAGTTTATTCAAGTCAAGTCAAGTCAAGAACAGTGTGTTATCTCCAAATAGAAATTAAGAGTGGCCATAAAAACCATGACTGTAGATCTATATTTAACAAATCAAAAATCACACACTCACCCATCCGCCCACCTGTCCACCCACCGACCCCCCCCCCCCCCCCCCCCCCCCCCCCCCCCCCACACCACACACACACACACTTACACACACACTTACACACACACACACACAAACAAGCTTTCTGAACCGGATCTTATTGAAAGTTTAGTTTTGATTCAGGTTTTTGTTTGTTTGTTTTTTTAAAGGGAAATCAGACATTTCACTAGTTTGTTTCTTGGACAAAGGCAAAGAGGTGTGTGTGTGTGTGTGTGAGAGAGAGAGAGTGTGTGTGTGCGCGTGGGTGCGTGTGTGTTTGATTCAGGAGTTTGATGGCATTGGGAACGAAACTGTTTTTCAGTTTTGTTTGTTTTGAATTTTGGAATTGGGAATCTTCGTGTCCATTCAGGGGACACACTTGCTTCAAAACTCTTGACGGAACCAGTATTGCGAAGAGCTTAATGTATTGCTAACATACCTGTCCGTCTTTCCCCATAGATCATCGGATAGGGTAGGGAATGGGGGGGGGGGGGGGGGGGGGGGGCAGGCTGGGGATGTGTGTGTGTGGGGGGGGGGAGGGGGGGGAGAAGGTGGGGGTCTTCGGACTGACCTTTAGCAGATTTGGACAAGCATATAAATACACGAAGTCCGAACCCCTCTATATTTCTTCCATATACGAACATTACTTCTACTGACCCGCAGTCTGCAAGATGGGTTTCACTCGACCGTCAGATGATTTTACAGAGATCAGACGTGTCCATATCACCAAAAGCCCCCACACTGTTTTCAGAATATCTGCGTTTTTTTTTTTTTTTTTTTTTTTTTTTTTTTTTTTTTGTGCAGCTCCTCTGAGAGTGAAAAATGAATCCAAGATATTGGTAGGTATTGTCTGTAGAAAGGATCGACTTTTGAAGTTCCATCTTTCGTTTCTTGATATATGACTGCCACTTGAAAAATAACCTTTTTTGTGTATGTTACAGGTTCACTATCAAATCCGGTTTCCCTGAAACGCTCGTGCTACTCTCTCTCTCTCTCTCTCTTGAGTCTCTCTCTCTGTGTCTCTGTCTGTCTGTCTGTCTGTCTGTCGCTCGCTCTCTCTGTCTCTGTCTCTGTCTGTCTGTCTGTCTCTCCCCCCCCCTCTCTCTCTCTCTCTCTCTCTCGTGATGTGGGAATACCCCCAGGATCTATAATACCCCATTATTTTTCAATGTTATGTCATATGATTTGCCAAGTTGTCTTTTTTAATTTTACAAAAACACTGTTGAATATGCTCATATTATGGCAACTTGAATGGACGTTTTCCCTACGGGAAAAAAAAAAACATGACTGCATACCTTAACCATACAAACAAAATCTATCCAACAGAACTCCACAAACAGAGCATCCGTTCTGCACGAAAGCAGATGGTTTCGATTTTCCAGTAAAAAAAAAGACTCACATGACATCTTGTCTCGTTAAACAAAGGTTTTGGTCCACAAAAACTCACAAAATTACCAGCCGCCGTGGCGAAGTGGTTAGCGTCGCGGACTCCCGGCTGGGAGGTCGTGGGTTCGAATCCCATCAGAGACATGTGGGTTTTTTCTGCCTCGACCGGCTCCTACCCAGAGTTGAGTTTGCTGCGGACTCAGTTGGGAAGACTGAGACCACACAGTCGAATTTCACCCACTTAATGGATGCGTTTCTGGATGCTCTAATTTCCTGACCAACACTGCAGGTGCCTGTATCTCTCTGGCCTGGTTGACGCCGGGATATATATTATGAAAGGAAGCGTAGAGTACAGCCCTGTCATGTAGTCTCAGACCCGAAATGGAAATCCGTAGCATCATCTTAATCATCCTCATTCTCTCGATCGATTCAGCAAAAAAAAAAAAAAAAAAAAAAAAAAAAAAAACAACTCACAAAATTCGACTTAACGGAAAAAAACAACTGAATGTACGGCAGACGTTAAATTCCTGGAAGTTAACTTGACTCCAGAGCTTAACTGGAATAAATATTTTGACAGAAAATGCTATCTGAGGCCATGAAATCCTTGAACTTTTTTTTAAAACTCTGGTCCACATTGCAACTGCTCTCGTCAGATCTAGATCATATGGGCAAGAAGTGGTTTTTCTCTCCTAAAATTTATTTGAAAAAAAATTCCAGGGTTTGAGTGGCAAATACATCTTCTTCTTCAGCGTTCCGATATCTGGTAGCGTGTATGAACTCGTTTTACCCTGTTGGAATACGCACACTATAGTCGAGAGTATAGTCAGTTCACTTCGACTTCGTTGAGTGCAGAAATTTGTGGGAAGAGGTTGTGGAAAAGGATAGGTAAAAGATATATTAGACAGAAAGGACAATAGACGATAGTACAGCAAAGGAGGAAACAGAGTTACAGAATAGCTCAGTTGGTAGAGCGCCGGACTCGTGATCCTGAGGTTACGGGTTCGATTTCCGTACAGGGGGATTTTCCCCGCGGAGTTAAGATTGGTTCTGATTCCATTCCCCATACAGTCCTTCGAATGAGACTATAAACAGAGGTTCCGTGGGTGAACGCACGCACAACGTCTTGCACACACGTAAAATCCCCCACCAACTTTCGGAAGAGAGAAGGCCAGTTTGGCCGTTGGTATGGATGACACGTTAGACATAGCATGCACCTTCCCCGAAGTTGGAGAATGGCTGCCTTAATGGCAGGAAAAAAAAAAAAACGATCATGCATACAAAAGTGTCAGA
>JADBJO010000290.1:772500-775000 GCA_016801955.1 Conus betulinus
CTCTCCAGCCAACCACCATCATCTATCTCTCCACCCAGTCACCCATCTATCTATCCAGCCCGCCACCCATCTATCTATCCACCCAGCCACAAATCTATCTATCCATCCAGCCACAAATCTATCCATCCATCCACGCACCCATCTATCTATCAATCCAGCCACAAATCTATGAATTTATCCAGCCACCCGTCTATCTATCCGTCGAGCCACAAATCTATGAATTCATCCAGCCACCCGTCTATCTATCCATCCAGCCACAAAACTATGTATTCATCCATCCATCCATCTATCTATCCTTCCAGCCACAAATCTGTCTATCCACCCAGTCAGAAATCTGTCCATCCATCCAGGCACCCATCTGTCCATCTATCCAGCCACAAATCTATGTACTCATCCAGCCACCCATCTATCTATCTACCCAGACACAAATTTATGTAATCATCCATCCATCCATCCATCTATCTATCTATCCATCCAGCCACAAATCTATGTATTCATCTATCCATCCATCTGTCCATCTATCCATCCATCCAGCCACAAATCTATGTATTCATCCAGCCACCCATCTATCCATCCACCCAGCCACAAATTTATGTATTAATCCATCCATCCATCCATCTGTCTATCTATCTATCCAGCCAGCCACAAATCTATGTACTCATCCATCCATCCATCCATTTGTCTATCTATCTACCCATCCAGCCCCAAATCTATGTCTTCATCCAGCCAGCCATCTGTCTGTCCAACCAGCCACTCCAAGGGCCAAGGAGAGGTCAGACCCGGAGATAAACCAAACCAAACCAAACCAAACAAACAAACAAACAAAAAATTAGGGGAACACTGGGGAAAGCACAGACTCCAACCGATGTCAAACGAATCCTGGATCCTGGCTTTGATGCAGATCTGCACCAACATGGCAAGGAGAGGGGGGGGGGGGGGGGGGGCGAGAGGGGGTGAGATTGGGTGGGGGATGGAGGTAGGGTTGCTGTAATATGGGAGAAGACAAGAGGGTCGGTAGGTATGGTTTTTATTTTATCATTGTAAAAAATATAAGTTAAAAAAAGAAGTTTCTGTGAGCAAGTCAGTTTAGAAGCGAAAACAAAGAAATAATGATTTCCCACCAAAAGAAGCGATACTTGATAGGGACTGTAAGAGTTACTTCCCATGCACTTTATGTTAGCAGAATTATGGAAGATACGAAATACACCGACGTTTAATAGCACTGGAAAGTTTCAGAATTACATGAAAATTTATGACTCATAGACAGTCATCCATCTGTGTAATCTGTCATTTCACAGCATTCATGGTCAGTGGAAATTTCGTCGCTGAGCAGATCGTGGATCCGTCCTTTCATCCGGATCCGCATCCGGATCCGCATCACCATTGTTCGATCTCATTTCTCCGTCTCCGTCTTTCAACAAAACCTTTGCGGTCATCTTACTGACAGACAGACAAAGAAAAAAACAAAACAACAACAAACAACAAAACAAAACAAAAAAAAAAAAAAAAAAAAGGGGGGGGGGGGGGGGGGGGGGGGGGAAGAAAGAGAAAAGGAAAGCAAAGGAAACAAAGAGGAAAGAAAAAAGAAAAAAAACAAAGAAAAAAAAAAGGAAAGAAAAGGAAAGAAAAGCAAAAGAAAAGAAAAAAGAAAAGGAAGGAAAAAAAAAAAAAAAACAGAAAGACGGAAAAGGTGGCTGGGTGAAGACATAACCTCCCAGGCGGAGCTAACACAACAAAAAAAAAACAAACAGAACCGAAACGACAACGCCACACCACCCGACAATTCTCCGACGTTTGGCATCCGGCTGGAGGAAATCCGTATGCTAAAGAGCCGTGACAGGGAGGCCAGCAGAGCGTGACAAACCAAACACGCGCCTTTCCACCCCTCTTGTTCTCCACCGAGTCCTTCCCCTACCTTTCACCCTCTGTCAATAGTCATTGCGGCGACCCGGTTTGGGTGTTTGGTGCGAAGATGAGAAGAGTGGAGTCTACTGAAGATCTTTCTCTTTTTCTCGTTCCTTTTTCTCCCCCCCCCTCCCCCCCCCCCCCCCCCCCCCCCCCCGCCTTCTCCATCCCCTCCCTCCCCCCCCCCCCCCACCCCCTGCCGCTTCACCCTGTGCATTGGAAGACGGGTTTGTTGTGACTCACACGTGTGCGCGAAGCAGGTCAATGTAATGATAATCTCACTCGTCTCTAGACAGACCCGATAGGTAGACAGACAGACAGACAGAGACAGATGCAGACAGACACGAGAGAGAGAGAGAGAGAGAGAGAGAGAGAGAGAGAGAGAGAGAGAGAGAGAGAGAGAGAGAATTTTTTTTAATGAGGGGAAAAGAATGAGCACAATCCAGGCTTTTCATTTTAACGTATTGTCCTCAGTGAAGAAGAAGAAAAAAAAATGATAGTATGTGGCTTAAGGTAAATGGACTGTCTAAATAGAGCAAAGAATACTAGACTGAAATACAAAAAGCAATCCGAAAATAAAACGAGCAACTTTTCA
>JADBJO010000290.1:795000-805000 GCA_016801955.1 Conus betulinus
TCCTCAAGCATAGGCTCAAAGATTGTCCTTACATTTTATACTGTTTGCGTAATGTTTTTAGTTTCGACAACATTCTTCCTCTCCACACTTTTGTTTTGTTTAATTCTACTACCTTTCACTGTCTGCTTTGGGGGTGCTGTTGGATTCTTTTTCGAATCCTTGGGCGGGCGGAACACCACAGAATTATGGACTGTGTGTGTCTCTATCTGATGCCAAGAGAACAGACACAATCAGCCGTGTCTCCCTGATGAGTCCGATCCAGCGGGACGAAAGGCCTCGGAGCAGCGATACATATAGATCTCGGAGCAGCGATACATATAGATCTGCCTTCGAGAGGGATTGCGATAGTTTCCTCATGCAGCTAGTGAAGGGTTTTCATATTTATGATATACATTTTCCCATTTACTTCATCTTCATTTTTTTTCTCTCAATTTCAAATCTTTGCTAAGTCATTACTATAATGATGGAAGAATTGTTAACCTGCACTTGTTTTTCCCCCACTACTTATTTGTTCAGCTATATATATATATAATGTGTGTGCGCACGCGCGCGCGTAATTGAGTTTCTCTCTTTCTATTTCTATTTCTTCTCTGTGTGTGCGCCTGCCTGCCTGTGAGGGCGGTGTTTTCGTGCGAATATTTGAATGCCCAAAACTGAGTAACAATGCGGTTTAGTTTCCAGCGAAACAAATAAAAGAATGAAAACAATTCCAGCAACAAAACAAACAAAAGTTAGCACAACCTTGCTTGGAATAAAAAGGTCTACGACGATTGCAACATTGCAGTATGCTTACCAAATAAAAAAAAAAAAAAAAAAAAAAAAAAAAGATAGCGCACCTTATTAACATATTTAAAAATTCTGAAGGAGTAAAAAGAAATAATACTTTACATTTCTGAAGGAGAGAAAAAAAAAATTCAGTGATTATTTGCAAAGAAAAGGACAACAAGCAGTCTTTGCCCGCATAACGAATCAATAGTGTTTTTTTTGTCAAAGCAAGCAAAAGCGCCTTTCCTGCCCGCCCCCCCCCCCCCCCCCCCCCCCCCCCCCCCCCCCAAAAAAAAAAAAAAGGGGAGATAGGTTGGCTTCGTTGTTTATAAATCAGATACTCTCGACGAGGAGTTCTCTGCAATAAAGAACTGTCTGGTCACTTGTAAATAATGAATGGCAGTGTTTTCACACAAAAACGATTCTTTTAGGAAATAATCATGTGGACGAAAAAAAAAAATCTGGATGAAAAAGCTTTCCTCGGATGGAATGAAAAGAAAATGCAGCCAAGAGAGAGGAAAGCGGGAAAGGCAAGGAAATGCGAAAAGAAAGAAGGAAGAAAGAAGCAAAGAATGAAAAAAAAAAAAAAAGAAAGAAGCTGTTCAAGAAGGAAAGATGACCAAAGATAAAAAAAAAAGAAAAGAAGAAGAAAATGAAGGGCAGGAGGGGGGGGGGGGGGGGGGGGGGGGGGGGGAATGAGCTGGGTGTGAAAGAAGAAAGAGTGCAATACAAAGAAACGAACGGAAAGAAAAAAGGATAGGGGGGGGGGTGGGCCCCCGGGGGGGGGGGGGGTGGGGGGGGGGGGGGGAGGGGGGGGGGGGGGGGGGGGGGGGAGGGAATCAAATACAAAAACAAGAACCCTAACCTAAAAATAAAAAAAAACAAAAAAAAAAACAAAGTGGGGGTGGGGGGGGGGGGGGGGGGGGGGGGAGAGGAAGGGGAGAAGACTCTGTCTTTTCATGACTCTGTTGCGAGTGAAGCCATCCCGTTCGGAACACCGATAAAACGGGCCCACGCAATTAGAACCCTAAGCGGGTCGAAGCAGCATGTAAGGCTCCAACAAATGACTGTGGGGGAACGAATGAATGAATGAATGACTGACTGATATACGAAAAAAGTACTGATTGAGGGTCTGTTGCGAAGCCTGAAATACGACCATCTAGGGACCCCAACAATAAAACTACTGAGAAACTTTCACTGTCGCGGGGGTTCTTTGTGAGAGGATGCATTTCAACTTGGTGCGCAGGCGCAGCTGTGTACGGTCTGTGTGCTCTCTTACCCTCGTAGTAGCCTCTTTTCTCTACTCTCTCTCTCGCTCTCTCTCTCTCCTCTCTCTCTCTCTCTCTGCTAATCCACCCCCTCAAATTTCCTCCCCCTTCTCACATTTCTCACCCCTCGCCTCCTCTGTCTCTGTCTCTGCTCTGTCTGTCTGCCTCTGTCTGCTATCTCTCTCTCTCTCTCTCTTCTGACTGACACACAAAACACATACAAAACGCCGCGCACGCCCCACACCATAATTAAAACACCAAAAAACCCGCGCGCGCGCACACACACACACACACAAACGCACACACAACAGGAGGCACATTTTGTGCACCATACACAAAGACAACACACACACACCACACAGACGCGCGCGCGCGCGCACGCTCGCATGCCTGCACGTACACACACACGCACAACAGCATGCAAGAACGCAATGCACGCACGTACACATACACACCCCACTCACCTCATGTACGCACACATTACACACATACGCACCTAGACATGCATGCGCGCGCGCACAAACACAGGACAACAGAGTACACACGAAACGTATACATCAACGCACGCACGCACGCACGCACGCACTCACGCACGCACGCACGCGCTACACCCGCCCCCACACAACCCCACACCACACACACACACAACACACCACAAACACGAAACACAGGCGGTACACACACAACACACACACACACACACACACACACACACACACACACACACACACAAACCACGCGCGCACACAAACACAAAGACACGCATAAACATACAGAGAGAGAGAGAGGTTGTAGAGGCATTGAGTGCAAAAGCAAATATTCCCTTAGCAAGCAGCGAGAGAGAGAGAGGAGAGAGACGGAGGAGAGAGAGAGAGGGGGGGGGGAGGGGATAAGCCAAACTCTGGTTTTTCTCTGGTAATTCTGCATTATACACACTTTGCTGAACGGCAGGCACTCTTTTAAGCGCTAATAAAACAAAAAATGAAAACAGAATTGTAGAAAAAAAAGGAAAAAAAAGAAAGAAAAGAAGAAGAAAAAAAGAAGAGAATATAAACTGAAAAAGGGGGAAATTGGGTCGAGTGAAATTAGGTTAGCGCGCATGATACGAGGGGGGTGGGGTTGGGGGGCTGTCAAAGTAATCTGTTGTTTGTACCACACACATATTTACATTACCCAGCTGTCTTCCCCCTCCTCCTACGCCCAGCCACTCCATGTAAACCTTTCTATCTTCTGTCTCTCTGTGCTCTCGTTTCGTCTGCATGGGTGTGGTGTGGTGTGTGTGTGTGTGTGTGTGTGTGTGCCTGTGTGTCTGTGTTGTGTGGTGTGTCTGTCTGTCTGTCTGTCTGTGCCTATCTTTCTCTCTCTGACCCACCACTTTCTCTGTCTGTCTACAACCATCTATCTATCTATCTGTCTGTCTGTTTGTCTCCCATCTCTCTCTTCTCTCTTCATATACACGATCTTACCTCCAGCTTAGTAAATCGTAAAGATGATGGTATAGATGTTTGTTAACTTCATGTGCCCTCTGATAAACCATTGTGCTCGCGGAAATAGTAATTTTTGTAACAACAACAACAACATTGTAGCAACATTGTAGCACAAATAAAACAAACCAAAACAACAAAACCAGAAACATCTAAACAAACAACAGCAACACATGGATGATAGAGAGAAACGAAAAAAAGATCACAATGTCTCTGACAACAGGACGAAATACAAAAAAGCGCCCGAAATAAGGATGGACGTACAAATCAAAAGACACGAAGAAATAAATTTTCGACATATACGTTTTCTTCAGACAGCATAAAACAGTACTCCCTCAGTCAGCATGAGAAAAAACGGTGTTTGTTTTTTTGCTTAAAACATAAATATCACTCTAGTTAGTGCTTCATAATGATTTGTTTTCTACCCTTTCTGTCTGTAATGGGGTGTGTGTGTGTGGGGGGGGGGGGGGGGGGGGGGGGAAGGGGGGGAGGGGGTAGGCACACGTGATCACCATGAAAAGGATAGGTATGACATGACTTACTACTCAGGCCCATAGCTCGAGGGTGAGCAACAGGCCATCGACAACACTCCCGCCATCGCTCTCGGTTCTGGGCTGCTCGCTGAATGCCTCTGTCAGTTGGTCCCCTGCTCTTATCTCTGCCTCAGTGTCCCGCCTCCAGCTGCTGCGAGGTCGGCCTCTCTTCCTTTTTCCACCCCCTGCAGGTTCCATGTCAGGGCTTGGCGTGTGGTGCTGGATGCTGGGCTTCCTTAGAGTGTGTCCAATCCAGCCCCCACTTCCTCCGCAGAATCTGCTCGCGCGCGGAGCCACTGGTTCCTGTCCTGCTTGCTTCCATAGATCTTCGTCGCGTTTGATCTTTCTGGCCATCTGATTTTGAAGATGCGCCTCAGACAGGTGTTGATGAAGGGTCTGAATTGTGTGTGGTAGTCAGTGTATTGGGGCATTTCTGCAAGTCTCGCAGACCGTAGAGCAGAACCGAGACTTCATGACATGAAAAAACGAAAATTAGTGCCCTTGAAAAAGCTCAGTCGGCTCTTCCATAAACATAGGTTACAAGGTCAGACCAGCGCACTGGGTTATTGCGTGGGGTCAAGCATCTCTAAGAACACTCTTGTCTGGAGGTCACCATCTTTCCAAAGCAAAAACAAAAACAAAACAAAACAAAAAAAACCCTGTTCTTTACAATATTCACTGTTAACAAATCATTCAGCTGTGACCTGTGTCTGTTGTGACCTCTGCCTCATGGCTTAGCAGCTATGGTGTAGCGTCTATGGACGAGTCCGAACGCACAGAGCACCTCTTTGATGAAAACAAAAACTGAAACATGAGAATGTGGGAACCTTGTGAATAAACCCAGAGAACGCGTTTCAGGGTACCCCCAGAAGCGACGTTCTCGTAGACGACGACGTGGTAAGAACTCTGCGAGGGTGGCTAGACGGAATGGTGCTGTGATGTTGACGACTTAGAGGAGTGTTTGTTGGAGAGGGCGAAGGGGAGTGAAAGGGTCAGGTGTGGGCGCAAGACAAATTTAGATTAGATGCATGTGAGTATACTTCTTCAAACTCTGTTGTTGTACGGGGTCGACGGTTTGATCGTTTGGTCACCAGTGAAGAGAACGTCACTACTTTTTGTGCACCAATGAGTGAACGTCGCTACCTTTTGTGCACCAATCAGAGAACGTCACTACTTTTTGTGCACCAATCAGAGAACGTCTCTATTTTTTGTGCACACAATCATAAGAACAGTCTACTACTTATTGTGCACAATGATGAGAACGTCAATACGTTTTTGTGCACCAGTGAGAGAACGTCACTACTTTTTGTGCACCAATCAGAGAACGTCAGCTTACCTTTGGTGCAACGAATAATATTTCATAGCCACATCTCTACCCTTTTTGGTGCCCTCCAGTCAAAAAGAACGTCTCTACTTTTGTGTGCACCAATAAGGAGAACGTCTCTACTTTTTGTGCACCAATGAGAGAACGTCTCTTACTTTTTGTTGCACCAGTCATAAGAACGTCTCTACTTTTGTGCCCACCAGAGAGAACGTCTCTACTTTTGTACACCAGTCATAAGAAACGTCTTACTTTTTGTGCACCGTGAGAGAAATGTCTCTACTTTTTGTGCTCCAGTCATAAGAAACGTCTCTGTGTTTTTTTTTGTGCACCCGTGAGAGAACGTCTCTACTTTTTGTGCTCCAGTCATAAGAACGTCTCTACTTTTTGTGCACCAATGATGAGAGAACGTCTCTACTTTTTGTGCTCCAGTCATAAGAATGTCTTACTTTTTGTGCTCCAGTCATAAGAACGTCTCTACTTTTTGTGCTCCAGTCATAAGAAACAGTCTCTATACTTTTTGTGCTCCAGTCAAAAGAACGTCACTAATCATTATGCATCCAGTCAGAGGATGTTACTACTGTCGGCCTCCCCCCCCCCCCACTCCCCCCCCCCTCAATGTGCGGAGAGGGCTCCAAGATAATCCAGCGAACTTTTTGCCCATTTTTAGCCCCTCTCGATCGCATTAGTTAAGATGTGTGATGGAACGCTGACTCTCGGCAAGCAAGCGAGAATTCTTGACGCCTCCAGAGATCAAACAGGGAGAGGATAAGCATCTTCGCCTTTCGCCGGTGATATTTCAATTGCACATATCAAAGACATCAGCAGCAGCTCTCCCATGTTGATCTGACTGGCTGTATGTTTCTGTTTACCGGTTAGGCTGTCTATTCCCCGCGCTCTCGCCGATGATAAACATCAAAGTGTCAACATACACACGATGTTTCGCGGGAGAGTTAAAGATTACGTTCAGACAGTGCGCCGCCCACAGACTTTGAGAGGCGTGGCAAAACGTAATTTAACCTCGGAGGAGGGCCAGCACACACCAACGTGAAACAATTTTCTAGTGTTGGTGGTGAGTGTGTGGAGCCCTGAAGAAGCGTAAGTGATGTGAGAGAGGACATATGGGACTCACAATAGAGGGGGAATAGTGAGAGGAGCGTTGCGATTATACTTATCCTCTGCCCTCGTGGATGTAATATTGCGCGGACTACCGGCCTTTTGAAAGACTGCTTTGCATAGACTTGGGGCGGAACCTTGGAACCGGAATTCGTTGTCATAATTACCTGAATTTCCTATTTAATGCCTACACCTAATGGGCCTACCCACGCGGATTTCGTGTTAAGTTACTGTTCCTTATTCTTGTGACTTTCATGCCTGAAAACAACGAAAAAAAACAACACATTTTTTCAATAAAACCTTGCTGGTTTCCTCTTCAAAATGATTGTTTTTTCACCCCCCCCTTTTTTTTTTTTTTCTTCTTCTTCTTCTTCTTCAGCTTCTGCAGCAGGATGATACTTCCTGCAGGGACACTCCTCCTATAAACTCCAGGACAGGGCAAGTCTATTCTAATCCCATCTTTTACCCTACCAAAGGGGAGTAGTGAGTTTTGTGGTGTATGACCGTTTTTTTTTTTATCCCGGGCATTAACGCTCTGTTTCTCACAGCACAGTGATGTGATTTTGTCTTTCAAAAGATGTTATGGGCTTTTGATAGCACAGTAAAAGACCCTGGTCTGTCTTGTTTGTGATGCCGGCTTTGCAGCTGATGGGACAAACTGTATCAGCCTGTTTGAGGGCAGGGGTCGCCTCGACGGCAAGGTTAGCGCCCATGTACATTGCAGTCGTGACATTTAACACGTGTACACAACACATGCATACACGCGCACACACACGGCATACGCACACGCACACGACAACACACACACACACAACCACACACACAAACACACACACACAACCACACACACATCACGATCACACATACACGCGCAACGCCGCGACGCGCGCCGCGACCACACACACACACACGCTACACCACGCATTTCCACACACACACAACACCCATTACACCGGCTTTCACCAACCACCAACACACCACCACCACCACAACACCACCACTATAAAATCATCACCACCACACGGCACTACACTACACAACAACACAAAAAATTAAACTACATTCAGTACAAGCACAAACCGATGTCATGTTAAGACGTCAGCTCCGAAGCTTGGAGGATGGAATACGGCAACCTTTTAATGGTTCATTATAAACGGTTTTTATGGGGTAACGGTCTGTACTTAAACACGTTATCTTTTTCAGCAACTCCCCCCTTATGATAGGTGAAGCGGCGTTTTCCCTGTTGTCCTTTTTTTTTATATGATTTACCTTCGACTTACAAAATACCACTCGAAGCGAGCCGAGAGAGATGAGATGAGATTCTTTACGATGCGAGAACGAGAGAGTGGAGAGATGGACACAGACAGACAGACAGACAGACAGACAGCGACAAAGAGAGGAAAGAGCACCAGACAGAACATCCACGTTTAAGCACGTAAGAACACAGTTTCAGGACAGATAGACATAGATATACAGACATGCCAGATAAAAAAGACTGAAACAGACACACACACAGACTCATACACATACATTAAAAACAACACAGGCTAGATAGACAGAAAAATCGAAAAAGAAAAATCGTACATATATGCACTTCACCAATCCCCCCCACCCCCCCCCTTTATATCCACCCCCCCACTCTCTCCAAGCTCCATCACCACCACTTTCTCCACCCCCACGGTCCTCACCCCTTTCATCCTAACCACGTGCCCCGCCTCCTATTTTCCCTTGTGGAAAACACCCCACACACACACACACACAATACACACACACACAACACCACACACACACACACCCACACGCAACGGCACGCAAGCATTGCACGCAAAACAACACACACCACACACACACCCACACACCAACAAGACTTGAGAGAGAGAGAGAGAGATGGGAGAGAGAGAGAGAGAGAGAGAGAGAGAGAAGAGCCACACCAGAGATACAACCACTAACAACAACCTAGAGACCGCATCTCCCTCACGCGTCCCCATGTCCTGACACCACGGGTTCAACCATCTCCCTCCCTTCCACCCCACACCACTCCTCCACCACACACACACCACATCTCTCATCCACCAACAGTCTATTACCACCACCACCACACCCATTACTCCTTCCCTCCAACCCACACACACACACCACCCACCACCACACACCACACCCACCACACACACATAACAACACCACACCACACACCACACACCACAACACACCCACACAACACACTAACACACACACACACACACACACACACACACACACCCACACAAACCACACCCACACACCACACCACACACACATACCACAACACCACACACACACACACACACCACCACACCACACACACCCACACGCCACACCACCTCTATATAGTATATATACCACACCACCACTTATCACATATAACACAACACAACCACCACACACCAACCACACATCAACACACACACCACACACACATGCAACACACACCAACACACGCAAACACACATACACACACACACACACACACGCACACCAACACACACGACACAACACACACAACACACCACACACACACACACACCGCACACGACACCACACACACACACACACATACACACACACACACACAACACATGGGCACACACACAAGCCACAATACACAGACAACAACACACATACAACACACACACACACACACACAACACACACACACCACACACACACCACATGAGAAGCAAAAAAAAACAAAAAAAAAAAAAAAACAAACACACACCGGAGCCATTCAAGGGCACACCTTCGATTTACCACGTGCACACCCCACACACACACACAACACGAGTATGACACATGTAAGTACAGGGTCACAACCCTCACTGCACCCCCCCCACCCCACCCCCCTGTCCCCACACACACACAACACACACCCACACCCCACAACACTCACACGGTCTTCGCAAAGGACACATGGAAAACACCGAGACGCGATGTCAGCACAAAAAAAACGCGCGAAAACCCTCGCCAGGGGGTGGGGGGGGCGGGGGTGCGGGGGACACATTAGCACAATCGGTATGTTCATGTAAATAGGGTCTAACCTCTGCCCCCCCCCCCCCCCCCTCCACCGTCCCTTCAGACCACCCCAACCCCCACCGGGAACCTACCGGTCTTCGCAAGGAGGAGGGAGGACCGATTGATGTCAGCACACCGCTGCGAGAAAGGATGGGGGTCTGGGGGCGGTGGGGAGTGACGGGGCGTGAGTGACAAGAGGTTGAAATGGAGGGAGGAGGTAGGAAGTGAAGGAGAAAGGTAGGGGTAAGGCGTGAGGGTGTTGCGAGTGAACAGGTTTGTGGTGCAGGAACGAGGGGGGTAGGGGGTAAGGGGTGGTGGTGGGGTGCGGCGTTAGGGCAATATGTAGATGTAAACATCACATCGATTTAAGCCGCACAGAATCATATACAACAGGTGTCTGTTGTAAAGTGTTTGTCTTTTCTTTCTTTCTTTCCTTCCTTTCTTTCCTTTTCTTTCTTCCTTTCT
>JADBJO010000290.1:815000-822500 GCA_016801955.1 Conus betulinus
TTAAACGTAATTTGAATACACTGAGTAACAAACCCAATCTACCTACACCTTACTCCATCCTTCTACCCCACGCCCACTGCCTCTGTCTCTCTCTCTCTCTCTCTCTCTGTCTTTCTCTCTCTGTCTCTCTCTCTGTCTGTCTGTCTCCCTCTCTTATTTTCATGTATATTATATATTATTAATACAGAGACTACCGGTTGGATATACTTTCACAATAACAGTGTTCTTATTTGTTTTGACATATGAATAATACGCGTTGACATGATGTTTGCATGTCAACCTTCGAAAGACGAGGCCTCATTATGAATCAGTCAATCAACTAATTAATCAGTCGACTAATCTCTCTCTCTCTCCCTCCTCTCCCCTCCTCTCTCTCTCTCTCTGTCTCTGTCTCTCTCTCTCTCTTTTTCTCAGATCACTGATCAGTGCCTGACTGGCTGGTATTAAACAAGGTGATACAACCACAATTGCTAACCCCATAACACTTAAATAGGCCGAAGACCTCTGTCTTAACACAATGGATATGATACCTTTTCCGTACCTTCCTAATGATTTTCCTGTGTACGCACTTTGCTTTCATTGCATTTTTTTGGTCTCGTTTGGTAGTTCTTTTCCTTTTCCTTTTCTTTTTCTCATATTTTTTCTCCACTTGTGTGAGCTGAAGAATATGTTAGTGCATATGTAATTTACTATTATGTGTGAACTCCACATGTTTAGTGGGCTCCATATGCCTAAACATTTAAACCAGTTTGAGTCTTAGTTGAGTTTTGAGTCTCTCTCTCTCTCACTCTCTAAAGACATTCTTCTCTGGCCCGTCTCCTCCCACACCTCCGTTCCTCCTCTCAAAAAACTCCTCTCGCTCCGCCTCTCTTCTCTCTCCTTCTCTCTCTCCCTCCCTCTGTCTCTCTCTCCACCTACATGTGCATGCATGTATGCGCGCGCGCGCGCGCGCGTGTGCGTGGTGTTGTGTGTGTGTGTTGTGTGTGTGGTTCGTGCATAGGTATTTATGTACATGTGTGTGACACCTGTGCTTTGGCTCATTGGCGTGAAGACACAACCAACAGACTAGCAAAATAATGACGTTGGAGATCACCCTCTTCATTTCCCTTATCCCCTCCCGAAGCCCCGCTTTCCCCCCCCCCCCCCCCCCTCCCCCCCCCAAAGCCCCTCTTCTTCCTCCCCCCCCGCATCCCCCCCCTCCCCATCCTCCCCCCCCCCCTCTTCCCACGTCCCACCTCCCCCCCCTTTGCAACCCCCTCCCCCCCCCCCCCCTCCCCCTTCCACCACTCCATTTCAGAACCCATTTGAACCCTCATCCCCGTTCCCCCCTCCCCCCCCCCAAACCTTCCCTCTTCCTCCACGTCTAAATACCTCCACCACACAAACCCCTCCCCCCCCCCCCCCCCCCCCCCCCCCCCCCCGCCCCCCCACTCTGCCTTCCACCCCCCTGCAAATGAACATCATAAAGGTCACACCGTTCAAACATGACATCCGCGCCCTTACTCGCTGTCCCGCTTTACAGTGTATCGCTGTCTGACCACACCACACAAAGGTTCTCCCATCATAGTGAACCCTCTCTCTCTCTCTCTCTCTCTCTTTTCCTGATCCCTCTCTCTCTCTCTCTCTCTTCCTGTCTGTACCCCCCCTCTTCTCTCTTCCCCTCTCTCTCTCCCCTCTCTCTCTCTCCTCCGCTCTCTTCCTCTCCATCCCTCCCCTCTCTCCTCTCTCTCCCCCCCCCTCTCTCTCGCTCCTCTTCCTCTTTCTTTCTCCATCTCTCTCCATCTGTCTCGCTGCTGTCGGCCTCCATCTCCTCCTTTCTCCCTCCCTCGCGTCTGTGTGCGTTTCCTCTCCTTCCCTCGCCGTCCTCTCTCCCCTCTTCCCCCCCCTCTCTCTCTCTCTCGGCCTCGGGTCTGGTCACTTCCCTCCGGGCATATCTCTCTCCTCTCTCTCATCTCTCTCGCTCCTTCCATCCTTCGGCTCCCGCGCCGGGGCCGGGACGCCCTCTTCCGCCCTCCCCCTGCCACACCCATCTCATCCCCATCTCTCTCCTCTCTCCCTCCCTTGGCCACCTCTCCCTCCTCTCTCCCTCCTCGCCACGCGCTCTTCCTCACCTCCCTCCCTCCCCTCCCTCTCTCACTTCTCACCCCTCTCCCATCTTTTTCTCTCTCTCTGTCTCTGTCTGCTCTGTCTGTCTGTCTGTCTCTGTCTGTCCTGTCGTGCTGCTCTCTGGTCTCTGTCTGTCTGTCTGTCTGTCTCTCCCCCTCTCTCTCTCTCGCCATCTCCCTCCGCCTCCTCCATCTCTCTCCTCTGCCCTCTCGCTCTCTCTCGGCTTATCATTCAAGCTCTGGGGTGTCGGAAACAAACAGGTGAATTGTCACAGCCTCGGGCAAAATCTCAATTATCTAACCAAACATATCGTCTTTTCACAATCCTTGTGAGCTCCACGCGCACAGGGCGGCACGCACAACAACACACAGACAGACAGACAAATACACACACACACACACAGTAAAAACACACCCACACACACACACACCCACACCACACACCAAACAACACACACACACACACACATAAGCACACACACGCAGACATAATCACACGCACACACTGACACACACACACACCCACACCACCACACACACACACACACACAGGTCTTTTTCCTCACTTTTCATATTCATTTGAAAAAAGAAGCTCTTGTCTTTGTTTCTTTTCTTTTATGTGTGGAGAGAGCGTGCCTACGCACGAGAAGGTAAGGTTTCTCCTGACTCTCTTGAGGCACATCAGACCGTATGGCGAAAGCTTTGCTGTGTCTGGAGTGGCACTGTCTTCATCTGTCCGTGGGCAGGGTGGTGGTTGGGTCTGTGGGTGTACTCGACAGCTGGAGGGTGGTGTTTTTCCCGCCGAGGGCTCTGCAGTCATGAAATACGGGCTGGTACACCCCATGGGGATGCTACTTTAACAGGCTGTTATGAGTTACATCCTGTAGTCTGATTTACCTCTGTTCAAGAGCAGTTTATGTCCCTTGATATCTTAATGGAGTGTCCTCCTGCGCCGTGCCTGTACCCATCGTCAACATAGCGCAGGCCTCCAAGGTGGTACAGGACTGTTCTAAAGGCAGGTGGAGACAGTGCTTCTCTGGGTCCTCCCCAGCACCTTCGGGTGTTTTCTTTTTCTTCTTTGCCTTAACTAGGGCTGACCCTGGAGAAAGGTCCAGTGACGGTGAGGAAAGACCCACTGTCCACAGGGAAAGTCCTGTTGACAGTGGGAAAGACTACAACTTTGGATTCTCTCTTGAGGGCACATAAAGACCGTATGGCGAAAGCTTGGCTGTGTCTGGAGTGGTACTGTCTTTATCTGTCCGTGGGCAGGGGTGGTTGGGTCTGTGGGGTGTACTCAACAGCTGGAGGGTGGTGTTTTTTTTTTTTTTCGCCGGAGGGCTCTGCAGGTCTGAAATACGGGCTGGTACACCCATGGGGATGCTACTTTAAGGGCTGTCATGAGTTACATCCTGTAGTCTGATTTACCTCTGTTCAAGGAGCAGTTATGTCCCTTGATATCTTAATGGAGTGTCCTGCGCCTGCCTGTACCCATCGTCAACATAGCGCAGGCCTCCAAAGGTGGTACAGGACTGTTCTAAAGGCAGGTGGAGACAGTGCTTCTCTGGGTCCTCCCCCAGCACCTTCGGGTGTTTTCTTTTTCTTCAGAGACTTGTTGCTCCTCTCAACTATGCAATCTGTCTAAAATTAGAAGGAACAAGATGTAAAGCATATAAAACGCACTCCCAGTTTATCTTGAATACGCGTGATATATTCCACAAAGAGGAAGAACCATTTTTGGGCCATTTTTTAGCCGTTAGTAATGACTATTCTGGTAAACATTGGGCATCATCCGTGACCCAAATTTTCCGAGAGATCGGCCACGTACTTTCTGAGATATTCCATAAAGAAGAAAAACCGTTAAGGATCTTATAGCCTTTGTAACGGATATAATGGTAAACTAAACATCGGGCATCAGCCGTGACCCATAATGAACATACAAATTTTCAGAAAGATCGGCCGAGTTCTTTCTGAGATATTCCATAAAGAAGAAAAACCGTTATGGGCTTTTATAGCCGTTAGTAACGGATATAACAGTAAACTAAAACATCGGGCATCATCCGTGACACACATTAAACATACCTACAAATTTTCAGAAAGATCGACCGAGTGCTTTCTGAGATATTCCATAAAGAGAAAAAACCGTTTATGGGGCCGTTCTAGCCGTTAGCAACGGCTATAACGGTAAACTAAAACATAGGGCATCATCCATGACCCATAATGAACATACCTACAAATTTTCAGAAAGATCAGCCCAGTAATTTTGTCTGGAGCGAGTGGAACACATTTTTTGACCAGACAGACACACACACACACACACACACACACACACACACACACGCGCGCGCGCGCGCGCGGACGGACGGACGGACGCACGCACCACACGCACGCAAACACGCACGCACGCACGGACGCACGCACGCACGCACGCACCACACAGCATTTCTTCGTTCCCATTCTAAAGTGCTCCCTGTTCTATGAGAACTGGGAGTACAAAAAAAAAAAAAAGTAAAGAAAGAAAGAAAGCTGTATTCTATTCCTGTCCTTTCAGTTCTTTCACCCCAGTAAGGTAATTTTTGATGGATGGTAAGGGCGTTGTGAGGGGGTGGTGGTGGTGAGGGAGGGACGGGTGGGTGGTGGAGGGGTGGACGTGGCAGCCCAAACCTCGTGACAGGAGAAAGAGTTCATCATTGCCTCACCAACTATAATTGAATTTGTTTTCAGAAAATACACACTCACCCCCTCAGCACTTGAACTGAAAGTCATAGAGCCGAGGGGTTCTTAGTCACGTGGAAGATCATTTACTCTGCCCTTGGCTTGCTACGTTTTTTACACCCCATATACTACAAACAAACACCGTCGCACGGGGACACACTTACACACAACACCCACTCTCCCCCCCTCCCCCCCCCCCCCCCAGAAACACAGAGAGAGAGAGAGAGAGGGAGAGGGAGAGAGAGAGAAACACCCACACACACACACACACACACACACACACACACACACACACCACACACACCCACACACACACACACTCAAAACACACACACACACAGACACAGACACACACACACACACACACACACACACACACACACACACACACACACACACACACACACACACACACTCGTGAGCGCGCAAATTTTGAAATGTTTTTTAAAAGCTACCAAGTCTGGAGAGAGAAGTAAGCAAAATACCGACTGGAGCATATCGTACATTCATTTACACATGAGACCTTTGTCCGTAGAGAAAGAAAGAAAGAAAGAAACAACAAAATGAATGAGCAAAACCTGCATAATAGTTTCGTCTACATTATTCTTCATTAATAAATGTTGGCATCTTTCTATCCACCTCGCACCCCCCCCCCCCCCCCCACACAACACCACACGGCCCATTAATCCCCTCACTGTACCACTTTATAATTTTTTCCCTCCTCCCCTCACCATATCTCCTCACCTCCTCTCCTTTCCACTCTTCGCCCCCCCCCCCCCCCCACCCTCTCTCTCTCTCTAGCGCATGTCCTGTCTGACATGGGTCAATGATCAAAACATAATTCATCGAAGTTTGAACCTCTCTCTGGCTCATTAAATAAGAGAGAGAGAGAGGAGAGAGAGATAGAGAGAGAGACAGATGAGACAGACAGACAGACAGACAGACAGACAGGCAGAGACAGACAGAGCGAAAGAGAGAGAGAGAGAGAGAGAGAGAAGAGAGAGAGTCACGACAGACGAGACAGACAGACCGACAGAGAAACACACACACAAACACAACACAACGCGCACACACACACACACACACACACACACACACACACACACACTCCACACACACACACACACACACACACACACACAACACAACACACACACACACACACACACACACACACATATATAACATGCACGCACGCACGAACGCACAACGCACGCACCCAATGCAACACACGCACGCACACGCACGCACACACACCACACAACACACACCACACACCACATACAACACACACACATACACACAACATTACACACACACACACACACACACACACACACCAACGCACACACACACAACACGCATTCTCTCTCTCTCTCTTCTCCCCTCCTCTCTCTCTCTCGCTCAGACACACCACACACACACACACACACACACACACACACACCACACACACACACCACACACACAACCACACACACCGCACGCACGCACACACACGTGCATGCACCGCACGCACGCACGAATGCACGCACGCACCCATGCACAGCACGCACGCACGCACGCACACACCACACACACACACACACACGACACACACACACACACACACACACACCACACACACACACACACACACACACACACACACACACACACATACACACACACACACACACCAACACTCTCTCTCTCTCGCTGTTTCTCTCTCTCTCTCTCTCTCTCAGACGCCCATCACACCACACACCACCCCACACACACCACACACACACACACACACACACATGCACGCCACGCACGCACGCACGAACGCACGACGCGCACCCATGCACGCACGCACACGCACGCATACACACACACCACACACCACACACACACACACACACACACACATCACACACACACACACACACACACACACACACACACACTCACACACGCCTGCGCAGCGCGCGCGACCTTTGTACGAAAAAACAATGAAAGGAATGAAACAAACGGCACATAACAATTTTTGTCTGCGCTCTACTTCATTAATGTGTGGTTTGTCATCCCTTCTCTGTCCCTCCCCCCCCCCCCCACCCCCCCCCCCCCCCCCCCCCCCCTCACATCCCTCCCCCTCACTGTATCCCTCCTTTCACTTTCACTCCTTACTTTTCCCCTTTCTAGAAACCACCCCTCTCTCAACCTAACCCCTCAAAAAGCCTAACCCCTCTCTAAATCTCTCTTCTCCGTCTCCTCTCACTCTCTCTTCTCTCTCTCTCTCTCTCTCGTTCTCTCTCTCTTCTCTCCCTCTCTGTTTCTCTCCTCTCTGTCTGCTCTGTCTCTCTCTACGTGCATGTCCTTACATTAGGTGGTCGCATGAACCTACATTATCATCACACCACACACGGACCACACAGATGTACACAGACACACACACACACACACATACACACGCACCAATAACACACAGGGGCTACACACACTTACATACAAATGCGTGGCATGCGCAGAGAGAGGAGAGACGAGAGAGAGAGAGGAGAGAGAGACGAGAACGTCAACCATTATTTTAACTTCCACTTCCTACTTCTTCCTCCTCGTCTCCTCTTCCCACTGGGTCTATCCTCTTCCCCGTTTATACACCCCTTCTTCTTCTCACCACTCACTCCCCTCCCCCCCCCCCCCTTCCACCCTACCCATGCCC
>JADBJO010000290.1:825000-827902 GCA_016801955.1 Conus betulinus
GTAGGCTGGAATGCCAGTTAAGAGGCTGGTCAGTCAGCAGACAATTTGCCAACGGCTGGTCTGGGCAGACTGGTTTTGGAGAGACAGCCATTAGACTTCAGCCACATCGTAATTGGTGTCGCCTTGGCTGAGGGGCTCTTGAGAGCCTCCCTTTGACCATGTCTGGTCTGGATGGTTTGGTCCGGGAGACTGAGTATAAGCTGAGGTGGACTTGAGATTTTAGGTAAACATCTTTTAGGTGGGATGCTGGACCTTGCCCTAGGTACAAAGTCTGAAGGGTCTGTTCCTCTGCACTTCTACAGATCCAGCCACTTACATGGCGGTCGGCCCCGTTGGTCGTCGGACTGAGGGGATATAATGTTCGTTGAAGAGCAGCCCACAAAGGCCAGATCTTAGGCACCTTAGACGCTTGTAGTCGTCGTTCTATGTGTGACTCGGACCACAAAGACTTTCTCGAAAGATCTTGTTCAAAGGGGGGTGGAAGACCTATATACTACTCCCAGCGTTCTGGCTCTGAGATCATTTTTCTTCACTGAGCAAAGTGGGGTGAAGGCTGTGACGCTGGTTCAGGTGTTCGTGAATGTAAAGGGCTGAAAGCAACTGCCATTGTTGGGCCGGGGTGTAGGCCTAACAGGTGACACGTGGAGCCATAGCGTGTAGCACGCACTGTCCTGAAGTCGGTGGTTTGGTTATGGTTGGTTCGATCCAACCATGATTTGAAATAAAAAAGAGAGAGGAAACCAACGAGCTGGTGTTGGTGTGGAAGTTGATGTGTCAACTCGTTCTCTTCCCCATCTCCTACCCCTCTTCCCTCCTTATTCTTCCTCCTTATGATCCACCACTACCCTTACACCTCTAACAACAGATGAGAAACCAAAAGCACTTAACATATTTCTTCTGAGCAAACAAAGTTGAATTCAACAAGGCATCATTTAGATTTGAAATCTTGACAAATACCGCATCATGACACATTAACGCGCTTTTTTTTTTTTTTTTTTTTTTTTTTTAACAAATCTGAATAATTCTAGGTCGCAGAAATTCCTTTCAGTCTCCACGCATCGATCAATACAATACAGTCTTACCTTATTCATGGACCATATATCTGGAACTCACTTCCAGCTACTGTACAAAATACAAACTCTCTGCAAGATTTTGAACACACACCTGCATCAACATTTCATGTCTGAATAACGTGATGTTTAAAAGTGAAAAAAAAAATCACGATTCACACAGTTTGTAAAATCTGCTAACGTAATTTGAAAACACTGTGTAAGCGATAACCCGCAGTGTAAATTCCTAAACCCTACTCCGTCCCTTTACCCCACGCCCATTGCCTCTCTCTCTGTCTGTCTGTCTGTCTGTCTGTCTGTCTGTCTGTCTGTCTCTCTCTCTCTCTCCTCTCCTCCCACCCCCCCTGATTTATGTTTTTGTTTGCTCAACAATGTATGAATGCATTGATACAGAGACTACATGTCGGAAGTGTTATTGCATTTAGTGTTCATATGTTGATTTCTCATTTGAATGACTCTCGTTGAACAGATATTTGCATGACAACCATTGTAAGACTAGGCCTCATTATGAATCAGTCTATCAAATCATCAATCGATTAATCTCTCTCTCTCTCTCTCTCTCTCTCTCTCTCTCTCTCTCTCTCTCTCTCTCTCTCTCTCTCTCTCTCTCTCTCTCTCTCTCTCACTCTGTGTGCATGCATGCGTGCATGCGTGAGTCTGTGTGTGTGTGTGTGTGTGTGTGTGTGTGTGCGCGTGCGTGCGTGCGTGCGTGTGTGCGTGCGTGCGTGCGTGCATGCGTGCGTGCGTGTGTGTGTGTGTGTGTGTGTGTGTGTGTGTGTGTACACCTGTGCGAGCGCGGACGGCCATGGATACTCAAAACAGTAGCTGAGAGAAAGACGTGAATACCACCCCTTCGTCATCCCCAAGACCTTTTTTCTCCCTCACCCTCCCCTGCACCCCAACCCTCCTGCACCATCCCGTTCCCCCCCCCCCCCCCCCCCCCCCACGTCTCCTTTTCCTCCACGTCATACCCCAACCACCCTCAAACCTAACCCCCATTACCTTCCACACTGCAACTGAAACCTCGGAAAGGTCACACCGTTCAACATGACGCGCACCTTACCGCTGTCTGTACAGTGTATGCCTGTCTGACCACACAAAGGGTCTGCCATCATAGTGGAGCCCCCTCTCTCTTTCTTTCTGTCTCTCCCTCACTCTCTCTCTCTCTCTCTCTCTCTCTTTGCCTCCCTTCTCTCTCTCTCTCTCTCTCTCACTCGCTCTCACATTGTCTCACTCTCTCTCACTCCCTCTCTTTCTCTCTCTCCCTCCCTCCTCCCTCCCCTCTCTCTCTCTCTCTCTCTCCTCTCTCTCTCTCTCTCTCTCTCTCTCTCTCTCTCTCTCTTCTACAGACTCTTTTTTCCACTCTGTAATAAACGGGACTTTTTATTTATGAATTATTTTGTGACAGAATTGTATTGCTAAATTGTTGTCACATGTTACTCCCCTTGTCAAAAAACACCACCACCAAAAAAAAACAACAACAACAAAAAACCAAACAAACAAACAAAGAAAACAACCTTCCATGGTAACGACAATAAAATGACAAAAAAAAAAACCCAACCTTCCATGGTAACGACACTCAAAAATGAGCAAAGTGTCATGTAACGACTGTCCCTTCCCAAGTGTCTGTCTTTTCTGTCCTGTCCAAGTCTCTGTCTCTCTCTCTCTCCTCTCTCTCTCTCTCTCTCTCTCTCTCTCTCTCTTGCTGTCTTTTGAAAGCTTCTCTTTCTCTCCTTTCTCTTTCTCATTTTTTCTCCTCTCTCCTCTCTCCTCTCTCTCTCTCATTCTCCCTCTCCCTTCCGAAGCATCTTCCTCTCTTCCTGCCTCTCTCT
>JADBJO010000291.1:0-30000 GCA_016801955.1 Conus betulinus
TATCATCATCCACCCATCTCGACCACCCATCTTGACCATGATCATCATCCACCATGATCATCATCCACCCATCTTGACCATGATCATCATCCACCCATCTTTTCTACTCCTTTTACAAAAATCACCATCATCCTACACCACTATGGGTCATACATACATATATATATATATATATATATATATATATGTGCGCGTGTGAATATGTGACAATTATTACACCCATAATACGTTTGCATGTGGCTCCCCCACCCGACCCCCCACTCCCCCTTTTTTTTTTTTTTTTTTTTTTTTTTTTTTTTTTTTTTTTTTTTGTGTGTGTGTGTGTGTGTGTGTGTGCATGGGCATGTGGGTGTGGGTTGTGTGTGTACGTACGTATGTGTGTGCGTGTGTGTGTGTGTATGTGCGTATATAACGCATTGAGCATTCCTATCTCTTCTCAGCAACATCTGCACATAACGCCCACACACTATTACACCTGTTTACAACAAACATCATCCCACAGCATTGTTTACTTTCCCAACAGCACTATTGGTATGAACCTTCCCCCCCCCCCCCCCACCCTTCCCCAAGTAGATGGAGACATATGAGCCCTCCTCCGCCCCCTTCCTCCTGTCCCCCCCCCCCCCCCCCCCCCCCCCCACACACACACACCACACACACACACACACCCTACCCTACACACACCTACCCCCCACCCCACCCTCACCCCTCCCCTTTAATTACAGTTAGTCCCATTTTATTCTTCTACTTATTTTTATATTTACTATCACTACTATTATTCCTATTACCATCCCTTCTATATATATATGTGTGTATATGTATATGTGTGTATGTGTGCATGTGCATATATATGTGTATGTGTGTGTGTATGTATGTGTGTGTGTGTGTGTGTATATATATATATATATATATATATATATATATATATATATATATATGTATATATATGTATGTGTATGTGCGTATGTGTGTATATATGTGTATGTATGTATGTGTGTGTCTATATATATATGTATGTATGTATGTGTGTATGTATATATATATATATATATATATGTGTATATATGTATATATATATATATATATATATATATATATATATATATATATATATATATATATATATATATATATATATATATATATATATATATATATATATATATATATATATATATATATATGTATATATATATATATATATATGTATGTGTGTGTGTGTGTGTGTATATATATATATATATATATATATATATATATATATATATATATATATATATATATATATATATATGTATGTATGTGTGTGTGCATAATATATATATGTGTATATGTGTATGTATGGGTATGTGTATGATATATATATGTGTATGTGTGTGCATATGTGTGTATATATATATATATATATATATATGTATATGCATGCATATATATATATATGTATGGATGTATGATGCATGGATATGTGTATGTATGCGTGTGTGTGTATGTATGTATATGTACACATGTATATGTATGTATATATATATCCCCCCCCCCCCCCCCCCCCCCCCCCCCCCCCCCCTTAACATCATTATCAATCCACCTCAACCACAACCGCCACATGTGCCGCACCGCCCCACCTGACTGACCACACAACACCATCGCCTCACTCATCCCCTCCCTTCACGCAACGCAACACCCCCCCCCCCCCCCCCCCCCCCCCCCCCCCCCGGCCCTCTCCTCTCCCATAATCCCCCCCTTTGTCATTTCCTTCGGTCAGCCATTCTTCACAGCTTACCACATGACATCAGATAGTCGCTCTTCGTTCTTGTTTGTACTGTCCTAAATGTTAAATGTTACGTATTTTTGTTTTCACTTGAAGAAGACCCAAGAGGTCGAAATGCATCGTGTCTTGTGTACTTTGTTCGTCAATGTCCTCGGCGGAAACTAACCCCCACCCTTTCTTTTATGTATATTTCTTTTCCTTCTGTCTTTCTTTCTTTCTCTGCATGCCTCTTTGACTTTTCATCTTTTACAGAACGTGTGACGTTTGTGTACTATGCAACGAAATAACTTGCATTGTATTGTATTATTCTGTATTGATATATAACAATGTATTTCTCTGTGATAGATTTTTGGCTGTTTTTTTTTTTTCCCATAAAAATGACGTCGGCAAAATATGGCATCGACCATAGTTTTTTGTTTACTTTAGGACTGCGCATTTTGTTTACCTACCCAGGCAGAAAGTTATATAAAAACCCTTCAAGAGGCAACGCCTTTGCTTCTCACGGTCTTTTACGTGCATTGCAATGCTGCATGCAAGGCCTCAGTTTATTCTCATCCGAAGAGAGAGAGAGAGAGAGAGTCTTGCCTTATTGGCGACTCGTACCACGGAATTCTCTGGCTTCTAACTTGGGTGTGTTAAACCACTTGGCCAGCTCACGATATGGCCACTCGTCCGCTCATTGATCACATCATTCGGTTGTTCATCCCCTCTCTGTCTGTCTGTCTGTCTGTCTGTCTGTCTGTTCTCAGTCTCTCTCTCTCTCTCTCTCTCTCCTCTCTCTCTCTCTCTCTCTCTCTCTCTCTCTCTCTCTCTCTCTCTCTCTCTCTCTCTCTCTCTCTCCCCCCCACCCTATTCCACTTCTGTTGCCGAATTTCCGCTCCCTTCCTATTGTTCTAGTTTCATCAGGTGGATTTAATTAATCGGTTATATATTGCTTTATGACCTTTCTTTCTCTTTTTTCTTATCTGTTTATCTATCTATTTTGGCAGTTTGTCGGTCTTTTTGTTGGACAGTCTCCTTTTTGCACACTTTCTTTTCATATTCTTCTCGTTGTCTCTGTCTGTCTGTCTGGTCTGTCTGTCTCTCTCTCTCTCCTTTTAAAATCTATCCAACCGTCTGAGCCATGGAGGAGGTGAGGGGTACAGAGGAAATCGAACTAACCTGCTGGCTTGCTTACTTGCTTGCATGAGGCAGATAGAAACTCAGAAACTGGAGTGGAAGGTGACGTCTAGAGTTGGCTCCTTAGACAATGCTCGCCACACACCAGGGGGCGGGGGAAAAGAAGGTGAGTGACGTCAGCTTGCACTTCCGCTTGCCGCTGGCTCTTTCTGCAGCTGCATGTTTGGAAAAGATGGCGCCCATTAAGGCGATAGTTTGTGTACAGGGTTTGACGTTAATGCTAATACAGACTATATATCCAAAATATAATATACGTTACCAAATGAAATTATAGGAGGTACAGAATATGACACACTTGGAAATTTCTCCCAATTCTTTTAAAGGAAAATCTCATATTGATTCCTGATGATGAACTTATTGTTCACAATGATCGAGCTCTAATGGAAAAGCTCTAGGACAAGTTACTACACGAAAAGGCTGGGCCAGCCTTCTGTCATTGTTTTGGTACAGTTCTGCTGTGGTCACTGTCTACGTGTGTCAGGTCAAGGGGTATATGGGCAAGCTTGTCCTCTTGGGGAGTAAGCTTCCTCATTTATTCGGTTTCCTTTGAGAGTATATGCCTTTAATTGTTTTACTGTCAAAGTTAAAGTTACCTTCCTTGTTTTGCTACATACTGTTTGCTTCTCCTCGACACACTTCAAATTTTCCTTGGTTTAAAATGGTTTGAAAATTTAACAGCGCAGTCGATCGAGAGCGAGTTGATGTTGTAGCTTTCATCTAAAGCTTTAAAGTTGGGAAGAGTAGTATTCTTGATTCGTCAGGAAACAGAGCAATTCAACCCAAGATATGAGTTTATTAGAAAACAGCCTGTGTTTTTTGTTGACGGTAAATTTAAAGCTTGTATGATCTCTATACACGGGAGAACGGAGCGAATCAACTGTAGACATAAACAGTATCAGGAAAAACAAATGTTATATGGATGGTCACTACCTTTGTTTATGGAAATGAAGAGATCTTGTAGGTCAACAAACCAAGGTCAGTGTCGCAGACTTCATTCACTGTTGTTACTCAACGTCTTGTCAGCCACGCGAGGGCATGGACATCTCCAACCTTTGTAAGGATCTTGTATACCATATTCTTTGCATCTACTTTATTGTATGTAGACGGTTGAGGCCTTCCGACTGTCTATGCAGTTTACAAGGCTACGAAACCACCATAAAATATGATACTTATCTAAGTTACATTGAATGGTTTTCTATGTGCAGGTTTAAAAAAAAAAGCTTGGAAAAAGAAAATCCTTGTAAGTGAGCACGAAGAACTGGTGATCATTTGGCCATTGGGGAACATAAAATCCTTACTTGATTATGGAACAGGACGAGGGCAACAATAAAATGCGATTTGATTGTATGCAGATGATTTCCAAAGAGTGGCATTTCTAGTAAAACGGAGAAAGATTTGTGAATATTCATGAACGATTCAAAACTAAACTTCTCTCCCTTGTGCAGGTGGATTTCCTGGTCACAATATTCTTCCACATTTGAATTCATACAGGTTAGCTTTAAAGAGAAGGAAAATGGACCCACTTCTGTGTACAGCGGTTATCAGAAATGTAAGATTTCAAAATGACATGACCCCTGTGTACTTACAGTTACTGAACTTATCCAGGGGGTGAACATCTGGGGGCACGAGGAGTGGAGGACACTTACAGAAAATCAGTGATGCTCTGCCACTGGGACGAGCTGAAAAGCAAGATCGTGAACAGGTGGCAGTGCAACAAGTGGGCATGCTTGTGCCAGTGGCAGTTTAAAAAGTCTGTAGCGAACCATAACTAATTTCGGGTCGATCGCACAGCAGTATCTGTTCAGATTGTCCCCCTTCCCAAGACATCCAATGCTTCTTGCAAGTGACTTATTTAGAAGTAGAGGATGAGAAGCCTTATGATAAAGCGCCGATTCTAACTGCCATGAGTGTGTGTGTGACTGTCATGGCTCATGTTCAGATCATATTTCTGTTGATAATTTCTTTGATGACTTCCTTTAGGTGCAGGAGAAGTCTCACATATGATTTCATCACTTTATTGATGTGCGTGAGAAACTTTATTTGCGTGCGTGCGTGCGTGTGTGCGTGTGCAACAGAACACAAAGTTTTCATTAATAAAACTGCCCTGTTGTTTCGTGATTCTATTGCTAGAGCTTTAACCGCCCTTGATCTTTGTTCCAGTTTGATCTTTGCCTATATTGGGAACTTCCTGTCGATGACCTTTGTCACTTGTTGACCTTGACCCCTGTTGGCAGTGGCCTGACCTTGAATTTATGTCTCTGACCTTGACCTTTACAATCGTGACCTTGACCCTTGTTGTCTTGTGACTTTGCAGATAGAGTCCAAAAAGCTGGACTGGAAGGTACAGTCCAGGGTGGGGTCCTTGGACAATGCCAAGCACGTGGCAGGCGGTGGAACCAAGAAGGTGAGATTTTCACGTGTCCACGTGCCTCTTCAATATAGATTTAGTCAATTTATTTTATTCATTAATCAATTTATTTATTCATTTAAATTCTTTTTTTTTTTTTTTCAAAATTATTATGTATTTTTTTTTTTTTTCATTTCTTATTATTTAGCTACGTATTCATTGTTTGCTCGTTGATTGTTCTTAATCCCACAGTTTTGTCACCACGCCCTGTTTGAGGGGAGGGGTGGTGGTAATGAGTACTTGCAATTTTGTGTTTCCATAACCTCCTAAAGACTGATTGGAGAACTACATCTTTAACGTGATCGAGATTAACGTGCGCGCAGACCTGCACATTGTGCTGATTTGGAAGGTTGTAGCGTATCTCCACACCATCCTTGATTCATCTGGAGATGGTGACATTCGGGCCCCGGAAGATGTCTTGTGCACTTTGATCTCTTGGGTGTTGCTTTAAACTGGGACCTTCTGTGCGTCAACATAAACGGACTGCGGCTTAGAGAGACATGTTTTCTCTAAGTGACATCCAGTGTATGGGCTGGTTGACAAACGTTGTGTGAGATAGAGATGATTATTTTCTTCCCACAATGACTCGAGACATTTTTTAAAATGTTAAACACACACACACACACACACACACACACACACACACACACATATGCACACACATATGCACACACACACACACAGTGGGCCGGAATAGCTCAGTTGGTAGAGGGGCGGACTCGTAATCTTGGTGATCCCGGGGTTGCGGGTTCGAGTCTCCGCCGGGCCGTTTCGGTAGAGGGGGGGGGGGGGGGGGTTTCCCTCGGAGTTAACATTGGTTCTGAGTCATTTCCCCATGCAGTCCTTCGAATAAGACTATAAACCGAGGTTCCGTGTGTGAACGCACGTATAAACGTCATGCACACATGTAAAATTCCATCACCAACTTTCGGAAGAGCAGGCCAGTGTGGCCTTTGGTATGGATGACACGTTACACATAGCATGCACCCTGCGTAAGAAATGAAAAGAATGAAAGAAGTGAGGAAATCGAGTAAACGATGTTGAATGATATGGACTGGATGACACGGGAAACGACTGAATGAAGCGCCAGCTGGCAGCTCTTCAGTCGGCACTACCCAGGTAGGCAGCCCGTTGTGTAAACGAGTGTGGATTGTAAAGCGCAAAGAGCTTGTTCTCTAGCCGAGAATAGGCGCTATATAATAGTATTCACTGTGATATAATACACGCACACATACATACACAGGCATAGACACACTTCACATACTTACCCCAATGTGCCTTATTTTACCTTTACTAGAAACGAGTGGAATCTAATGCACGTGTGTTTTGGGGACTTGTGCTTTGTTTCTGTTTCTGTTTGCAAGACATGGGTGGAAATTTTGTGGGAAATCAATGTGAGCGTATGCTGACAAGCATGTTTGCTGTAGATCATGCTATAGTTTGTGGTGTCGTTCTTTTCATAATTTGATGACAAACCCTAACACTAACACTGACATTTGCCCACACAGTCTACAAACCTAGTGTTAATGCCAGCCAACTTATAACTTTTTTTTCATTCTTTTTCCTTAATATCAGCCAAGATTCATTTTCCTTGTATAACTAATCAATCCCCTGTCTTCTGTAACTCATCCAGGGGGCTAAAAGTGTGAGATACATCTTCATTTTATGATGCGGTCGAGAATGGCGGCAGTGATTTGAACTGCTCTGCTCCTTCATGCGGAGTGTTAATCAGGACCGAGGGATCAGACACTTGCAGTCTTGCTTAGAAACATAACAGCAACATTCTCCGACGAGCGCCAATGAGATAACTAATCCAGTATTGTGTGGTCCTTTTTTTTCTTTTTGGGCTCTCGCTGTCCAGTTTTGGGGGGTGGGGGGGGTGGGGGATCATACGAATATTTGGACAGCTGAATGAATTCGAACAATCTTACGTCCTTATCACTGCGCCCCACGGTTGACCATTTTGACCGTACATTTTTTTTTTGTCTTGTAGTAAATGTTTCTTCGGAGACAAGAAATCTTATATTGAAGTGTTGAGATACAAAAGTGCGATATTTTTTTTTTTATTGCACCGTGTTGACCATTAAAAACTGTGACCATGTATTACAGCTTGTCATTCAGACGAGACGATCAGCTGGGATCTTTTGTGTCCGCACGTTTCATGCCTACTTTTTTTTTAACGCGAAAGGAAAAGGAGGGGACGGAGGGAGGTGGGGAAGGAAAAAAAAAAAAAACCACAAGGACCACACATGGGTTATGAAATCAAGAAGAAATTCGTCTTCGTTCATAAATAAGCAGAAACTGAAAAAATGCTGGCCATACTCATGTGAAACTGGACAAACACACACACACACACGCACGCACGCACGCACGCACGCACGCACGCACGCATGCACGCACGCACGCACGCACGCACGCACGCACGCACACGCACACACACACACACACACACACACACACACTCACTCCTTCTGTCTCTATCACACACACACACACGCGCGCGCGCGCGCGCGCGCACACACACACACACACACACACACACACACACACACACACACACACACACACACACACACACACGTGCGCGCACACAGGCAAGCAAGCAAACAGTCTGAAACAAACCACCAACCTATTAACTCTCCATCCAAGCAACGCTGTCCGCCACACACCGATCAACCAGCCAACCAACCAACCAGTCTGCCAGTCCATCAGGGCAATCAATCAATCCATCAGTCCAACGGTCTTGCCTTGGTCATCGCAGATCGAGCAGCACAAGGTGGAGTGGAAAGCTCAGTCTAAAGTAGGCTCCATGGATAATGCCACGCACACACCCGGAGGAGGAGACAAAAAGGTAACCATTGACAAAGAGGGGAGGGAGGGAGGGAGAGGGGGCTGATGGTGGATGGGATGGGGGATCGCGGTAGAGAGGAGGAGGCAAAAGGGAAACCAACGTCAGCGAAGGAAAGGGGAGGACCGGGTGAGAATAGATAAAAAGAGTCATAATCAATGTATTCATATCATAAGGTCAGTCATGTGAATGCAGCACTTGATTTTTTTTCCTTGCTGAAGCTGTTTTTTGTTTGGTCGTTTCTATAGTATATGTTCTGCTGGTATGGACTTTTTCTTCTCTTTTCATTTGATTGCGTTTGCCTGTTTCGTTTTGTTAATAATCAACTTTAACAAACTGATTTTCGGTTAAGTTTATCTTCTCATCATGCTTTGTTACCACTTTTTAAGGCAAGAGTTAGATAATTTCATTTGTAGAGGCATATTTGCAATTGATATTTATGCTTTTTAATTTCCTACTAATTTTCATGCATAAATTTTGCTGATGAGTTTTTCAAACATCCTTGCACATTGTGTTATCTCCCAGTCTTTTTATTACTTTTTCGATGTAACTTTCGTTGAGTGTGAAAAATTTTGCTTTTAAAATCCTAACTAGACTGCCGTGTGCTGAACATGAGTTTCAGCAGTTTATGTTGTTCACAATGGGGCGAGGAAACAATTTGCAGTGCAGTGTGTTTTAGAACTGAGCTTTGGCAAACTAGATGGGCGTGCTTATTTTACTTTCTCCTGTAAACTGGAACTGATAGATTACATGAAAGCGCTGTTGCTCCAAAATGGCTTATTAGTAGTCAAGGGAGTTCAGTGGTGTTGGAAGTCCAGAGGCAAGTTCTGCGCTTGTAACATCCCCTTTTCTGTAATCCTCTTTAACTCTGTCTTCTTAAATTTTTGTCCTCCTTTACTGTCTACTGGTGTGTGTTTTTTTAACCTGCTTTTGTGGAACAGTTTCCTGTATTTGCTCTGGAAACACTTTCACGCTTATTTCTGGTCACAATTTATTACCAACCAGTTTGTCTTGTAAAATGCCTCCACCATTTCACAATATTGACACAAATTGTGTCACAGGCCCATTAGGATGAGAGGACAGGAATCATTGCCTTCACCATTCACACAATACTGACACAGACACAGTTCCTTTAACTGGAGGGAGGAGTATTGCTTTTGCCAATTATAATACTGACACAGGTCGTGTTGTGGTCCCTTTAACGTGAGGGAGGAACATTGCCTTACCTCATTTCTAAGAGATCTCATCCCTCACTGATGATTGGCTGAAGAGGTGTGCGATTTGAGCACTGTTTTATCAACGCCATCAGACCCGCGAGGTTTGAACTGATTTTTTGTTTGTTTACATGCTTTTTTTCTCCTTGAGCTACAGTCAAACAGTCCATCATTAACGAATACACACACGCTTGATGAATACAGTTCCGCCTCTGCTCCATTGTACAAATGATTTTTTTTTTTCACTACCGTGAGAGCACGTTCTCTTTAAAAAGCTTCAAAGTGGTCGCAAGCATACTCTTCTGATAGTGAATGAAAGGGCTCGTGATGGCGATGTAAGGGAGACCGTTAGCATAAAACCACCACTTTTAGTTGAATCCCAACCTCTGGAAAATCTTGCTGGAATTATCATTAAACCCATAGTTTTTTCTTTCTTCTTTCTTTCTTTCTTTTTTAAGATAAAGAAAACGGTATGAATGCACATTGCTCTGAGACGCATCTGAAAATCTGACGCATGTGAAAATTTTCAGCTTGTGGTCATGACTCTCTGAACCTGCTATACCGTTCAAAACCATTAAAACACGCTGGTTTCTTGAACAAAAGTTTGAAAACTGACAAATTCTTACCAGCACTTACTGAAAAAGCATTGTAATGAAGTAAAATGGTCTTTCCTTTTTTTTTCCTTTCTTTAAGGGAGATTGCTGCCACAGAGTCTTAAGATGAAGAAAGAAAGAGTTACAGCGCCTTGGAATATATTCAAAAGCCATAACTGCAATTGTTGTTGTTGGCTTTGCCGACATGGTTACGAGGGGTTGTTGTGTTGTTTGCTTTCCTGAATCGGTTGCAAGGGGGTATCCGATATATGCACTGTCTCAAAACGATGCCAGGTTTTTGGATGTATTTCATTCGAAGAGTCCTCGGTGGCTGTTTTGGACTGACTCACTATATATATACCGCCACGCCTGTCTTCAGAGATTTTTTTCATTTTCTTTGAAGGAGATTGATGAATTCAGGAACTTACATAGTAATAAATGCAGTGTATATTGTAAAAATATGTATATCACTAACGATAAGGACGATGACGACATCAAAACGTGATTATTTGATGTACAGTTTTCACTTTTCCCGTTTTCGATTGTCCCCCTTTTTTTCTCATTTGTTTTACGTCATACATTGATAAATATGCAACTTATTTAACACAAGCAGCTGCTGGCCACTTTAATTTCTTCTAAATTCTCTTTTCTCCTTTATTATCAGTCTTCTTTTCTTCAGTTGATTTTTGTTTTATGTTATATTGTTTCTGCTTCTTTTTTTTCCACAAATGCACATGTATTAAACCGTACTGCGCGCAAGCAAAGCACTGTGTACCAGTGTACTGATTTTGGTCCTCTCTCATGCTGAAAATGCAAGGATCTCCATCTATTTCTACAGGGCTGTTTGTAGAGTCAAGATCTTCAAGTGACTCAGAATTGAGTTCTCGACATAGAAAAACTGACAACATTCTTAGCCGAAAAGTCGTTCATAAACGAATAAAGGCGCTGTACGAGTGATTGACTCAATTTTGCGTGCGCGCAGAGGCTAACATCTCTCTTTGTAGGTCTGTTTTTTTAGTTTGTGTCGATTTTTATTATTTTTTTTTTTAACACGTTTTGATTTAAATAACTGACCAGTAGCTCTCTGACTGACTGTGATGTGTTGCTGCCTTGCCTTCCGCTAGATCCTGAACGAAAGTTGAAATGGGAAGTGGACTCCCGGATTGGCTCTCTCTTGACAATGCGCAGCATGTGCCCGGGGGCGGCAAAAAGAAAGTAAAGTGGTAAACTCGTTCTGCCATGGTGTCCTCTCTGTTCCCTTCCGGTGTGTTCACCATTCCACGTGGGCAGCTTTCCAGTTAGGGACGATCTTCTGCACTCGTGGTCGTGTTGTTTATTCTTGTTTCCTTTTTTTTTTTTCTTTCTTTTTATTTATTTTTTTTTTAGTGATGTGTATGTAGGAACTGTTTTGTGTGTTTGTTGTGGTGTGTAGACTTTCGCGTGTAACTTTGTGTGTTTCCTGATCGCATTCGAGACTTCCTTTCTGGTTTTCTTCCTTCCTATGACTGTTTTCAGATTTCATGGTACCACCATTTGTTTTCTTTGTCTCCTGAGTATGGTCTCAATATATGTTAAGATATTTAATAGAATGTGCGAATGGAAGACTTTCGTGACAAAAAATTTCAGACAGTGAGAGCGAGTTAAGAGTGACGAAGAGAGAGTGCGTGAACGAAAATATATGACCATACTTTTGAAATTTATATTATAATCAACATTGGTGTTCAAAATACGCAAATGATAGTGTAGAAACATTCAGTTTTATCATCAAAAGGCAAGCTGGTTATATGAGTTGGCGTAAACAGTACTGGAAATTTCATAGCGGTCTCTGCCTCTTTGTATAGTGGCATTTAGAGACTTGCTGAAAGATTCCCCTAAACTATTTAATTTGTATTAGGTACATTTGCAAGGTGGAACATTCGCATTCTTTTATCCTATGAATTGGAATTTTTCGGCGATTTGTTCTAAAATTTCAGTAACCAGTGCATTTTTTTTTAAAGTGTAACCTTTCCACTTATCATATCTTCCGTTTTTCAGATTTGTGCCGGTAATCGTGTGTGTGTCGAATTGTGCGTTGTTTTGTGACATTTATTCACTTGTGTATTTTTTCCCCAGTATACCGTACACTTCGTGATGTTCGACTTAACACCGCTCTTTCAGAGCTGCAGTAATCTCCCCTTGCAGCGAATTCCCTTCGTGTTTCTGGATTTCTTAGAGCGTAAATTTTGCATCGTTATGTGGTTTGTGCGTGAAACTTTTTGATTTTGTTTTTGTGTGACATACATACTCCACGTGTTGTGTAAACAGTTCCTGTGACGAGATTGTGTAGTTTCACTGACCGAGTTATTCCCTTGGACATAATTGTGTGTTATATTTCAAAACTGACAGATACAGTCTTTTTGTTTAAGCTCATTGGTGCTGGTTTGATGTGTGTTTTAGGAGTTGTCTTTTTTTTTTCTTCCCATGACAGAATTACTTTCTTTTCGTTTTTCTTTTGGTTTGATTTTATTTGTTAATTTTTGCACGCCGTCACATTTGAACCTCTCCATCAAAAGCGAAACTGAAAGAAATTCCTCACGTTCACCTCGTGTATTTCTGTTCATTTCTTTCTTTTATGACCAGTCCTCCCCCCCCCCCCCCCACCTCCTTTCCACTCTCCCTTCCCTCCCCGTTATGCATGTACTACAAGTAAAAATATAATCGAATTTTTTTTACATGTTCACTTTTCAATTGCTGTGTCTTCATGTGAAGAATCTAGATCGATAAACAGGTTTTTTTTTACTCTACAGAATGCCAGACAGGCAAATAAAACCAAATTTCATAAGTATAACTATGTGTCCTTTTTTCCAGAAGACTCGGCATCATAGGTTTCAAAATTTAAACCCATCCAGCTGTCACTATTAAGAGGGCAATCGTTTTTTTTTTTTTTTTTTTTTTTTTTTTTTTTTTTCAAAGTTCGGCGTGACTTCGACGGGATATAAAGCATAACTGCTGTAACTGACGTTCTATGCCATGTGATCTTATATTTGTTGGCCAGTTTACATAGATACGGCCATTGTGGTCGGCTGGGCTGTACTCAGCATGACTTGACCTGGTTTAACGATGATGCCACAGTGGTCACAATGCCAGAAAGAAAGCGAAGGCAGTCTAACGGTATACACCATCTTGTGACACCACACGAGTTATCTGTCCTTCACATTTCCTGCTACTTCTGGTTGGAAGGAATTTTTCACAGAGCGAGCTCCGACCATGTCATGCTCCAGATTAGGGGGTGTTGTTGTTTACGCTGCGTAGGGAAAGAAGATGATGGCGGTATGTTATTAATAAAGATTTCTCATCGGACTGTAATCGTTGAAAACAGTGTTTCTTTAGAAGGCAGATTGACTGGAATTTAAACGGAACGGACCTGAAACAGAGACCGGCATGTTGAAAATTCGTCCGTCTTTTTCATCTGGGTCTCGTTCATTTACATACATCAGTGTATGTGTCGGGCTACGCGATTCACCCAATTCAGTCAACTTCATTGTGGTTAGTATCTGATTTGACGGCAGTTCACATTGCTCAGCTCTGTGGTCTCAGCAGCCGACGATGGGCGTGTCGCTTTGCACTGAGGGTGACCGTATTTGAACGGTTCTGTGTCATTTTGCATGATTATCTGCTCGCACTGAGGGTGACCATATTTGAACGATTCTATGTTCACCATGGATTCGCTTGGAGAATGAATGCATGTGAATGATTTGTGTTCTGTTTCCTACAATTCGAAGGACGCTTTTAAGTCGTCTGCATGATTTACACTCGCCACCAACATCGTACTCGTGGTAACCGTCAACAACATTAAAATCCTGGTGATCACGATCGTCATTAACAACAAACTATTAATACTATGAAACATTATCAACAATAATGTTATCATCGGTATGATCATCATCAACAGCATCCTTACAATCGTTTATGATCACTGTCAACATTCTCATTGTTGATTTTTTTTTTTTACAATGATCATCAATATCTGTAACATTATAACCATTAACAACATCATTGTCATCGTTATCATGACCACCATCAACAATGTCATAGTCATCATTATGATCAACATCAACAGTATCCTTGTCATCATTATCATGATCGTCACCAGTAATGCCCATGTCATCGTTATCAAAATCATCACCAACAATGTCCATGTCATTGCTATGATTATCTGCAGTAATGTCATTGTAATCATTATCATGATCGTCACCAACAATGATTTTGTCACAGTTATGAACATAATTATCGTTATCAACAGTGCCTTTGATATACTTATCAAGATCATAATCAAAAACATATCATGGTCACCATCAACAGCATTATCATTGCTTTGATAACTATCGTCGACAGTGCCATAAGCGATATCATGATTGTCATCCACGATGTCATTTTCATCATCATGAACGCCATCAGCATCATTGTTGTTACCATTGATATCATCAAAAAACATTGTCGCCATTGTTATTATAATCAGCATCATTATCATGATTATCATCAACAAAATTGTTGTCGTTGTTATTATGATCATCATCAGCAATATACTTGTCAACGTTTCACGATTATAATCAACAGTGTCATCGTTGTTATCATGATCATTATCACCTGCATCTTTTTTCATCATTATCTTGATAACAGCACTTTTGTTATGATCATCGTCAAGAACGTCCATATCATAATTATCATGAGTATTATTCAACAGTATTCTTCTAATTATTATCATGATCACTATAAACATCATTGTCCTTAAATGATTTTCATTAACAAATGACCTTGTCATCGTCGTTAACAAGCATCATTTCGTTATTAGTATCTAAAATGCCCTCATCATCCCGATTGTCATCAACACCCTCTTCAAGAGTTCCATCATCATTAGGACAAATTTCTTACCATTTTCATGATCATCCATATCAACAACATCGTAATCATCGTTTTTCATCATCATCAGCAGTCTTGATATTATTGTGAACTTATCAACAATTTTCCCCTCGTACCACGATTAGGATCACCATTCTCACCATCAGTATCGTGATAAGATTCTTATCGTCGTCATTATTTTCAAGAACCTTGCTGTTTCGACATTTACCAACAACATACTTATTCTGATTATGGTCATCATCAACAATGTCCTGATCGTCATTACGATTATTGTCAACCACATTCTCATCGTCGTTATCTTGATTGCCATCAGCATCTTTATTGTGAGTTTCATGATCATCATCAACAATATCCTTATCTTGATTGCCATCAGCATCTTTATTGTGAGTTTCATGATCATCATCAACAATATCCTTATCATCGTTATCATGAGCATCATAAACAATATCTGTATCATCGATCATTATCATCAATATCCTTATCATCGTCATGATCATGGTAAGTGTCCTTATCATCGTCATCATGATCATCATCAACATCCTTACCAGCGTTAACATAATCCTCAAAAACAATATCCATGTCATCAGTATTCTCCGAATCATCAACGAAATTCTTATCATCGTTATCTTGGTCATCGTCAACAAGTGTAACGTTAACGACGAAATAGTTTTTCTCTCTCGCTTGTGCCCGTACCAAGGGAGGAAACTTCAACTAGGATCTAGTCCCAGCGAAGATTTGTCAGCTTGTCTCCACTTGTATGTCAGCCCAGACTATAAACAAACAACGGCTCTTAGTGTCTGAGACCAGTCGCCAAGAAGCTGACAGAAATCGGCGAATCACGTTTATCTGTTCATTTATTATTGATGTATTTATTATTACTTAAAAAAAACAACAAACTTATTTATCATTATCATTTTTGCTCATTCGACATGAGTACTCTCTCGTCATCTGATTGGTAAGTCATTCTGTGTGCAGTTCATACTCTTCAGGCTACAGGTGAGAAGATAGGTTTGTACTCTGTAACAGCTCTTTATCAACCAGCTTTAGGCTTTGCTGGTGGTGTGGGCAGACAGGACAGCGTAAGCTTGAATGGGGAAGTGAAGTACCAAACTTGTTCGCTAGATTGAACTAAGTCAAGGGACGGAATCAGAAGTAACCACGGTGTCCGAATTGTTTCCCTTGCCGTGATTGGCTCGTATGTTTTTCCTTCTTTTTTGATTATCGATCAACTGATTTATTTATATTTTGTATTTAATTTGATTAATCAAGAGTAAAGAGTGAACTTACTGTTTGTTCAGGTCCCTGCAGGAGTACTTCTTTTCCTTTCTATCCCTTTTGTGTAGACAGCATTGTGTGTTTTCATTAGATGTAAAGGCCGCAGTGTTTAATGAGACTGGTTTCCCCAACGAAAAAAAAACCCAGTTTAGAACAACAATTACAGAAAACGGCTGCAACGTTGTAGTTCTTTGTCAAAACATTTACAGGATTAAAGTGCTTTCGAGGGTTATGATGTCACATTTTTTTTGTTAAATTGTGTGTGTGTGTGTGTGGTGTCTGCGTGCGTGCGTGCGTGCGCGCGCGCGCGCGCGTGCGTGTGTGTATGTGTGTGTGTGTGTGTGTGTGTGTGTGTGTGTGTGTGTGTTTCATTTTAAAAAATGGATTTTTTTTAATGTAATGTTTCATTCATGCCAATGTTGCAGCCTTTGTTGTTGTTGTCGTTTTCTCAAACGAATGGTGTTGAAGCTGGTCAAGCAGATGATGTGATCTGACTGTGCATCTAAAGCGTCTCTTAAGCTGTGCGGTTTTTTTTTTTTCAATTGTGATTTAAAGTAAGGAGGATAGCTTGACCACTTCACCATCATCGTGCCACCTGCCCTATCCACATCTCCACCACCACCACGCTCTTCAGTGCCCCTTCTCCGTCTCTCTCTCTCTCTCTCTCTCTCTCTCTCTCTCTCTCTCTCTCTCTCTCTCTCTCTCTCTCTCTGTCTGTCTGTCTGTCTGTCTGTCTGATACACGTTTTTTTTTTCCCTATTCCCTAATGATCTATTAGTTTTTGCTGTCACCATGAAGGCTGTGTATTTTTCTATGCTGTTCCATAAAACGATGTCCACGACATATTGGGGAAAAAAAAAGTGTGTGTGTGTGTGTGTGTGTGTGTGTGTGTGTGTACATGTGTGTGTGTGTGTACATGTGTGTGTGTGCGTGTGTGTGTGTGTGTGTGTGTGTGTGTGTGTGTGTGTGTGTGTGTGTTGCAGATTGAAACTCAGAAGTTGGATTTCAAAGACAAGGCGACCTCCAAAGTTGGCTCTCTTGATAATGCCAAGCATGTACCCGGAGGAGGAGATAAGCCGGTGGGTTTTTGTGCGTGTGTGCACTTGTGCGTACGCTAGGTGGAAACAGAATTTCAAGTTGTAAAAACTCGTGTGTGTTTCTTTGACGCTACTCGACGGGGGAAATCTTTAAAAGTGTATGTGTGTGTGTGTGTGTGTGTGTGTGCTGTAACTGTTTGCTCATGAGGCTATGTGCGTGTGCAAATGATCCTTTGTGTCCGCGTCCGCGTACTTGTGTTCTTGCACGTATGGTATGATGATAACTTCAAGTTTTATTTGAAAAATCAAAATACAAAAAAAAACAGAGAGAAAAAAAAGTAAAAGAATTAATTACGTGCCAAAGGAGCTCAACAATTTAACACAAAGGGAGATTATAAGACAGTAGCCAAATACAGGTATGAAACGTTTTTGCGGCGGGAGTAACAACATGCCTACCGTCGAAAACTTCTGCCATTTTATCTGAATTGTTTCTGGGAGCATTCACCTCGTGTTTACGCATCAGATTTGTGTGTGTCCTTTTCATCATCATGGAAGTTGTGAATTGTATGATGGGAGTTTGATCGTTATAGTTGCCGCCGAATGAAAGTGTGTGTGTGTGTGTGTGTGTGTGTGTGTGTGTGTGTGTGAGAGAGAGAGAGAGAGAGAGAGAGAGAGAGCGCATGCATGAACACACGAATATATGTGTATACGTGTGTGTGTGTGTGTGTGTGTGTGTGTGTGTGTGTGTGTGTGTGTGTGTGAAAACGCTGACAAACATATCCAAGATGTAACACGTCGCGGTGTGTCTAGATTACCTCATACAGAGGGGAAGGTTCTTTTTGGTAGCACTATCACATTCAGCGATCTACCAGACGGTATTGTGAATGGAATTTGGAAGTGTGAGTGAAAGGGTCTGCTGTTCTTGAGCAACACGGGACAATTCAGTACCTGTAGATTATTGCGAACATCTTCGACAGGTATGTTACTGGAACGGACCCATGGTCACTAAGTTATTATGACGTCATGCACAGGAAATATTGTCGTAGGCACAAGTTTACGTCACAGATTGTTCCGATGCGAGGGACATGGAAGCAGAAGGAGAGCTGACTGTGCGAAACAGCTCAGCTGTTCCGGGGCGAGCAAACATTGAACCAGAAGAGCTGACCGTGCGAAAACAGCAGCTTAACTTATTCCATTCCCGTCAGTGTTGTTGTCGGAATCGTCTTGTCCATCATCACCGTCCTGACGATTGTGTTCAACTTGGGCGCGGCGTACATCTTTGCCACAGAAC
This sequence comes from Conus betulinus, assembly GCA_016801955.1. Taxonomy (NCBI): domain Eukaryota; kingdom Metazoa; phylum Mollusca; class Gastropoda; order Neogastropoda; family Conidae; genus Conus; species Conus betulinus. Next base: position 18,512 of record JADBJO010000291.1, read on the forward strand.
TGAAAACCTTCAGTGACCGTCTGCTCCTCAATCTGGTCTTCGCGGACGGAGTGATGGGGATAGCTGTGATGCCAGTGAAGGTTATCACGGCTCTCACCAAAGGCGTTTGGGGTTTGGAGCAGGGCATTCTGTATCGTCTATACGACACTGGAACCGACCATCAACTACGTCTCGGTGGTCAACACGCTGGTAGTCACCCTGGATTATTATCTCAATGTGATTAAACGGAAGACCTACGAGGCAAAGAAGACTCGGTGCCTGCTTATCACCATGATCATTACGCCATGGATTGGGGTCTTCATGATTTTCGGCATGCCCATATTCTTGTGGGACTTCGTCGTACAGGACATTATGCCGTTCGCCCGGGGCCACTGTGACGTTCCATTCGACAACTACGTCAAAGTCTATCACGTGTTCCTGACCGCCCCTTATGCTCCCATCATTGCTGTGCCCGTCTTGGACATCCTCATTTACTTCACCATCCGCAGCCAGCTGTTTAGAAATGTGGTGAAGCATCTGAAGAGCGTAGATGAGAAGGCAGTCTATGTAGAACCTATACATGCGGACGTTCCAGTAGAGAAGGTCGTCAAAGACAAGCAGATTTGGTCGAAGTACACCATATCACTGTTGGCCAAAGTGAAAGAAGAGGGAAGTGAGGTGACGCAGGCCTCACAAGAGGGGGGGAACGTCTTTCAACAGTGACATCTCGGACCTCTCGGAAATTAAGGTGGCAAGTGAGCAAGTGGACAGTGATGACGGGCAGAGAGCGCTGAACTCTAATATACAGCAAAATAAGTCTGCCCAATTTTTTAAACACGATACCAGTCCATGATCTATTCATTCAGCGGAAGAGCAGCAGCGTAGATTTAGAAAGACCACCCCAAATTGTCCCGCCAAAAGCTTTACACAGCCAGGCTTTCAGCTTCAGAAAGAAAGACCAGTGATGCGTCGATGTATAGCAAAGTGGTAAGAAAAAAAGAACAGAACACACTTCTTGACTGACATTTTAAATCAAGAAAATGATTGTCTACCGATTCCAATGCATGAATCTCACCGGCTATCAGCCCTGTCTCAGTGTTTAGCAGCTAGTTCGGTTTAAGATGTGAAATGAAAAAGAGAACAGTTTGACCTTCCAAAATCCAAAAAGTCGTATACAACAACGAAACGAACGACGACGCTCAAGTAAGGGCGTTGTCCTTCTATGGAGAGGCAGAGTGTGCGTCTGCACCACAACAAGCGATGGTCCTGTGGTCTTGGGAGGCCCAATGAGGCTTGATGAGTCTGCTTGTCAGTGGCAGACAGACCCTCAAACACATGCAAGAAGCAGCTGCCCAAAATTTGGAGACTATCTGACATGTAGTGTTAAGTTCCTCCTAAAAACTTGCGTGAGCTCCAGGCATTCGCTTAATTTTCTTTAAAAAAAGAAAGAAAAGAAAAAGAAATATATCACATATGTTAAGACTCAGGTAGCATCATCCTTTTCGTGACATTGACAGGTGGGCGCAATGCCCTGAAAAAGGGGCGGGCGAAAAAACGAGAAGGGAATGATTTATATATTACTTGTAGTGTTTGCCCCAGTGGAGTGGGTCGACGCTCCCCCTCGTTATTAAAATATGATTATCATATGCAGGGATGCAGGGGGTTATAGACAGAAGTATTTACGCTTTCACAACCAAAATGCGCTCTCTCATAGGCACATGCACTCTGTCACTCACATCGGGCCCGCACAAAGGTGACGGGAAACCAATAACATTTCACACAGAAAATAAATCAACTTTTATTTAACTTGACTCCGAGCCCCCACCCGTCACTACACAACACAATTATCTGTATCATACAACAATGTAAACACCATACAGACAATCTCATAAATCGCATCCCCTGTTCTTCAGTGATTCTTACTTAACCAGGAAAAGACAATATTACACTATTACATTTGCACATTTATAAACTTAAGAATAAATGAAACGTCCATAACTTGCCAGCATTCCTTGGTTGACCGTCAGTTTCTCTCGTCACACTGTGCGACCACGAGCTGAAGCTGCCACACGGTTGTGTCCTCCCGATTGGCCTAATCCCAGTTGGGGAACACTGGCAACGTAGCTTTAGTCGCACCCTCACACGAGTCTCCGGACTCCACCGCACTCCGCCCTCTCCACGGAAAGGGCTCCTGTCGGCCTCTCCCACAGGTCTTCTCCAGCTGCAAACACCCCCCACCGTTGTCTGGCAGCTCCCTGTCTAGGCTCCAACAGGCTAACACGTCTTGCTGTCGACCGTCCCCCCACACGGGACAATTCTTTCTCGTCGTCGGCTCCGAGGCTACAGCAACCTCCACTGTCTTACGTCCCCACCTAGGAGACAACGAGGCGACAGCAAACCTCTGCTTCTCGCTGTATTTTCTTGAGCCCTCAGCAAGACGGGCGAGTTCACTTTCCCTTAAGTGAGTCACACCCTTCCTGGTCTTTCCAGGCACCTTATATCCATTCTCAAAGAAAGAGAGAACCCGAGTTTAACTGGTTCAACCAATGGAATCACTGGCTCACATGCATCACACGATTTGTACCAATAATTCCCCAAGTTATTTTTTATTCCACCAATGGAATCACTAGTCACCTACACATACACACACACCACAGCTGTTAGCACCCACAAGGACTTGGGTACCAAGTGGTTAATGCATAACCTCCCATTCCATTCAACTCATGTTCCATTCCCCAAAGCTACCCATTATACTAACAGCCTGGACTTCTCTACCAGCAGGACTGATGCTTCAAGTATTTGCTACCTCTACATACGACAAGGTGCAAGTTACTCAATAGGCCGAAGCCTTTCATTCATGCCTCAGAACAAAGAACGACTGAAGGGTCGCTGGACTCTGCCTGCAGGCTGGCAGTCGCCTACCCGTGACGGTCACCTGACACGATTGCCTTCCTTTTAGCCCGCCGGACAACCCAGTTAATAGCCAGTCTCGAGGTGGACACTCTTCTCTATCCAGGACCTGCAAGTCGGCAACTACTTGTCGCTATCCCTTGGACATGTGAAACACTTCCCAGTAACTCCCTCCTTCAGTAAACTACTCAGGGTATTCCCCCCCTGGTGATGCCCGAATTCGCGCACTTGAAGAACCCAAGGAACCTGCTCTCAACAACTGCAAAACCACCCTTAATTTGCCTAAATGCTCGAGAACATTCGGCCGACTCATGACACCCCCGTACCTAAGAATGTTGTCCCAATCAACATTTCCTCTAGGACGAATGTTCTCAGATTGGATAAAACAAACTCAATTGCATGGGTCGATGTAACAATACTACCCCTATGCTTCAAGGTATCACTTCCATCAACATCTCTAACATGGGTAATGTGCTCAATTAAAACCAATACATCAATCAGATAATCCAAAGGTCACTCTTGGTCAGTCATAAACGACTGTGCACAACATTTAACTCTAAACTGACTCACATATAATCCAGAACTCTCCCTATAGCGCAAGCTATCAACATGTCTATACATATTGATTAATCATTCCATTCACTTCTAATAATAGCACAAGCATGATTAACCCAAGATTCAAGTTCAGGTGTGTGGCCCAGCCTACTTAACATCAAAATCAAATTCAGGCGTGTGGCCCCACACATGCTCTCGCACACAATATGCAAATCAAACGTTTATCCTGATGTTACAAAATAGGGCATTTCCACATTTTACTGATCAGTGAACAAAACAACATGAGCAAAGAGATATCAACCAGAAAAATCAGTCATAACACGTGAGCATGTACTCAACCCCGCTCCATAAAAGGGCAATGAACAAAAGCAACATCAACTGAAAAACGTGTATCAAAAAATGAAAAATAATACATGAATATAGGCTCAACCACGCCCCACAAGGGGCCATCAAAATCAAAACAAAAGGAAAACAGTATTTCAGAGTCACCACAGTTGTGTACACCCAACTAGCCAGCTACATTATTTACCCCTTAACTGTCCGTAACGGATGATCGCTCACCCACAACAACAACAGCAGCCCGTAGGCAGTGGTCATACTATTGTCCCACTGCTACCACTCACACTTAAAGTGGCAACACCCTGAAGGCATTGCTCCTACTATTGTTCTATTTCTGTTGTTCACACTACAACAGCAACACCCCGAAGGCATTTTTCCAACCCTTGACCTACTCTTGCCCCTCTCAATCTTGACCGCCGTTTGTGGCTCGCCAACAGTACCTGGGGCAGATATAGTTTGCGCACTCCAGGCTTTAGAAGAGAGTCAGCGCACCTTTCACATTTTTTAGTCCTTAAAGGAGCGCGTGAAAATCTGCGCAATCCTCTTCTAGCCTGTTCGGCAAAACCTCCTTGACATTCAGCCCCCTCGACTTTCATTGCCTCAGGGTCTGTTGTGCGAAGATCACGTGAAGTGGGCTTTCGCACCCATTCACCGCGACGACGATCATCTCCCCTTTTCAAAATGTTAAGAGATGATCCCTCACTCATCTTATCAGAACCAATTTTTCTTTTCCTGTGTGGAACTTCCTTGGTTCGAATCCCACTCAGTACCTATGCCCACTGCTTTATGGGCGCGTTATTTTCTTCTCCCTTTTCCAACACTGGCTTATCTGCTCCTATGAGCTGAGTATCTTTGGCAGTTTCTAACGATAGCTGGTCACCTCGACCTTCTTGCCATGCGTTATTACAGCCACCCCTGGTTCCAGCCCAGCTGCCGTTTCCAGTTACTCTGTGGTCCCTCTTGGCCCCGACCTTGAGGTCGGCCACCGTGGCTCCTACATTTCTGACTACCACGGCAACGCCAACAACTTTTTGAACCACCACTACGACCGCCATGGCCTACAGCGCTGCCACTACGGCCACCTCCATGGCCTACGGCCACCGCTACGACGGCCTAGTAAACTAACACTACGACCGACTTCGTGGTCCACTGCACCACCACCACAGCCACCTTCGTGGTCAACGCTAGCTCTACTGCCAGCGGCGCCTGTGCACTTCACCTGCTTTCTGTTTACTTTCCTGTAGGAGTCCCTACCCTGCACTATCCTTGCTTTCCCTACTTGACTGGCAGCCTGGTTAGGCTTCGGGAGGATATATCTACCCCCTAACAAAGCCGGATAGGGAAGATTGTTTTTGCACTGCTGCAGTGAGAGTACTCCTGACAAACTCTGACTCTACTACCTTAACACGGGCCAAAGGTAGCCGATTAATTCTTCCATCTGCATATCGCACGCAGGTGGTTTCCCCTGTGTAGTCTGTCTCTCTCACACAAAACCGGGTTCTACCATTGCCGCCAGAGTCAATCCTGTATCTAACAAGCAGGTCACCGGCTTCCCGTTTACTACTGCCCTAGTAGTTGGTGGTGGTACTCTGTCTTCCTGTTGAATTGTATCAACGGCAACAACTGAATGTATTCGCAGTCCGCTACAGTCTTTGGCGATATGACCCTCTCGCCCGCACTTAAAACATAAGCGTTTCACTCTAACATTCTCTTGAGTCCCACTGTTGCCACGGGACTTCGAATCCGCTTCTAACTGTGGGTCTCGCCTCCTTTTGTGTAGGGAGTCGGCGAATCACTCCCTGCCTGTGTGGTCTGGGAATTACGGGGACGACTGGTTCGATCCCTTTCACCCCATTACGCTGTTTTCATGGGCAGATTCATATCTGTCTCTGCAACTTTCACTAACTCCTCTAAACTTCCTATTCTCTTTCTGCCAAGAATACTGTGAGATCCTTCCGACAAGTGGAGAGAATTTGCTCCTTAACGATCTCTTCCCTCAAAGATTCAAAAGTTTGTTCGATGTTTTCCTAACCTAATCCATTTATCAAAGAGAGCCCTAAGCCGATAAAGGAACTGTACGTGTGTCTCACCTGATTTACGAACAGTTTTCTCTGAACAATTTCCTATATCTATCGGCGGTTACCTGGTACCTCTGAAACAAAGCATCGCGCACCGACTCATAATCCATCTGTTTTTTTTTTCCGGTGTAAGCAGAAAAAAGCATCCCTAGCTTTGGGTGTCAGCAGCGCGGACAAATTTGTAGCCCACCGTTCTTCGGGTAAGCCCTGATCTTTGGCAATCCTTTCAAATTGCGAAATGAAATCCTCTAAATGGTCCGGATTATCGTCAAACTTTGGCATATTGATCAAGGGACTGACACATGTGGTGCAAAGTTCGCTTGAGTTTTTTGCGTCCACGTCCCGTTCCTTTCCAATTTTAATTTTTCTAACTCAAACAAACTGCCTTATCTCCTTCTTTTCTTTTTCTCTTTCCTCTCTTTCCCCGTTCCCTTTCTCTCTTCTCTCTCTCTCCTCTCTCTCTTCTCTCTCTCTCTCTTTCCCGTTCTCTCTCTCCTCTTTTTCCCGTTCCCTTTCTCTTTCCTCTTTTTCCGTTCTTTTCCCTTTTTCTTTCCTCTCTCTCTTTCTCTCTCCTCTTTTTCCCTTTTTTCTTTTTCTCTCTCCTCTCTTTTCCCCGTTCTCTCTCTCTCTTTTTTTTCGTTCTCTCTTCTCTCTCTCTCTTTCTCTTTTTCTCTCCTTTCTCTTTCCTGTTTCTCTTCTCTCTCTCTCTCCTTTTTTCTGTTTTTCTTCCCTTTGTATTTTCTGAGCCTCGATTACACGGGGCCAGTTCTCATCTACATATGCCTTCAGTTCCGGACCCTTTAGTCCTAAAGCTTTTCCTTCTTCTATGAGGTCCATCTTTTTCAGTGGACCCATTGTCTCAGTACCCTCTTCACTCGACATTTTGAAGCTATCTAACCCTCGATCAGCCAGCTAATACAACCACAGTAACAAGCGATATCCACACGATCACTCGTAAATAAAGCGATCCACACGATCACTCCTAAAATAAAGCGATCAAACAGTTGTGCTACACACACTCAATCTCAACAGCAACCAAGTCAAGCAAGTTCAAACGAAGGCACAGTCATGAAAAAAGATCAAAACAATCAACACATGACTAACGTCTTTCCCGGTAAGAAAAAAAAAATATCTAGGTTTCCACAATTATGGCAAATTTCAAATCCTTTAACAATTTGAACAAAACCTAGAAATCAAAATCACTTATGACTCATTTATGTTCATCCCGGACGAGCCCCCAATTTGTGACGGGTCTCCGACGCTCCCCCTCGTTATTAAAATATGATTATCATATGCAGGGATGCAGGGGGTTATAGACAGAAGTATTTACGCTTTCACAACCAAAATGCGCTCTCGCATAGGCACATGCACTCTGTCACTCACATCGGGCCCGCACAAAGGTGACGGGAAACCAATAACATTTCACAGAAAATAATCAACTTTTATTTAACTTGACTCCGAGCCCCCACCCGTCACTACACAACACAATTATCTGTATCATACAACAATGTAAACACCATACAGACAATCTCATAAATCGCATCCCCTGTTCTTCAGTGATTCTTACTTAACCAGGAAAGACAATATTTCACTATTACATTTGCACATTTATAAACTTAAGAACAAATGAAACGTCCATAACTTGCCAGCATTCCTTGGTTGACCGTCAGTTTTCTCTCATCACACTGTGCGACCACGAGCTGAAGCTGCCACACGGTTGTGTCCTCCCGATTGGCCTAATCCCAGTTGGGGAACACTGGCAACGTAGCTTTAGTCGCACCCTCACACGAGTCTCCCGGACTCCACCGCACTCCGCCCTCTCCACGGAAAGGGCTCCTGTCGGCCTCTCCCACAGGTCTTCTCTGCTGCAAAACACCCCACCGTTGTCTGGCAGCTCCCTGTCTAGGCTCCAACAGGCTAACACGTCTTGCTGTCGACCGTCCCCACACGGGAGACATTCTTCTCGTCGTCGGCTCCGAGGCTACAGCAACCTCCACTGTCTTACGTCCCCACCTAGGAGACAACGAGGCGACAGCAAACCTCTGCTTCTCGCTGTATTTTCTTGAGCCCTCAGCAAGACGGGCGAGTTCACTTTCCCTTAAGTGAGTCACACCCTTCCTGGTCTTTTCCAGCACCTTATATCCATTCCCAAAGAAAGAGAGAACCCGAGTTTAACTGGTTCAACCAATGGAATCACTGGCTCACATGCATCACACGATTTGTACCAATAATTCCCCAAGTTATTTTTATTCCACCAATGGAATCACTAATCACCTACACATACACACACACCACAGCTGTTAGCACCCACAAGGACTTGGGTACCAAGTGGTTAATGCATAACCTCCCATTCAACTCATCATTCCATTCCCCAAAGCTACCCATTATACTAACAGCCTGGACTTCTCTACCAGCCAGGACTGATGCTTCAAGTATTTGCTACCTCTACATACGACAAGGTGCAAGTTACTCAATAGGCCGAAGCCTTCCATTCATGCCTCAGAACAAGAACGACTGAAGGGTCGCTGGACTCTGCCTGCAGGCTGGCAGTCGCCTACCCGTGATGGTTACCTGACACGATTGCCTTCCTTTTAGCCCGCCAGACAACCCAGTTAATATAGCCAGTCTCGAGGTGGACACTCTTCTCTATCCAGGACCTGCAAGTCGGCAACTACTTGTCGCTATCCCTTGGACATGTGAAACACTTCCCAGTAACTCCCTCCTTCAGTAAACTACTCAGGGTATTCCCCCCTGGTGATGCCCGAATTCGCGCACTTGAAGAACCCAAGGAACCTGCTCTCAACAACTGCAAAACCACCCTTAAATTTGCCTAAATGCTCGAGAACATTCGGCCGACTCATGACATATACAATTCCTTGGTCAGTGGCTTGATAGGCCTGTAGGTAGGTTCATTTCTTCACTTGGCCATTACAAGCCGAGCCTTATACTAATTTCTGTGGCAGGCGAGGCATTCAGCGCTGTTATTTCAGCAGACGGAATCTGTCAATGTGGGAACGCCGTTGACAACAATACAAACTGAAATCACGAAAAAGGAAGTCGTTCTCCTCCATACAAGCCCATTGAGTTCCTTGGATAGACGTGTCACCGTTAGCATACCCATGATGGGCCTGTATCTATTTATTTATTTTTAAGTTGAGTTCTGTTGTTGTTCTCGAACGACGAGAAGACATTTCATGCGCATATCCTTTCTGTAATCGATTATGTATCCACTTTTTTTGGATAATGCCAGTGAAGCTAATTTGAAACAAGTAAGCCGTCTGCATGAAAGTGTTATCAAATGATTTCAGCTGAACTCCAATACCCTGACAAAGAGTAAAAAAAAAAAACCCTTTAGATTCCTTCCATTTAAAGACAGACACTACTTCAACAATTGCTTGTGCATGTGCAATGTAATGAATGGATCAGCTCCGAGAAAAATTGTTGGAAGTTTTGTCATCGATAGAAATAACATAGGCTACACATAATCTGTCTCTTCCCAGACACGAATCAAGTTTCCAATGTCAGGAGGGACCGCATGGAATGCTTTGCCTTCCAGCATAAAATTATGTCCCTCGAAATAGACATTTAAAAAAGCACTTTAAAAAGCACGTGATGGAAACTCTGGGCAGCAATTCGAAGTCATTTCCATCAATACGATCCCCTTAACACACCCCCCCCCCACACCCGTCTCTCTCTCTCTTTTTTTCCTCTCTCTCTCTTTCTTTGTCTGTCTCCTCTCTCTCTCTTTCTCTCTCTTCTCTCTCTGTCTCTCTGTCTCTCTCTCTCTCTCTCTCTCTCTCTCTCTCTCTCTCTCTCTCTCTCTCTCTCTCTCTCTCTCTCTCTGCGTTTGAAGTTGATGGTCCAGCAATAGTTTTTTATTATTATTTCGTACATGACGTAGAGTTATGTATTTGCACGATAGAAATTGGGGTGTTTTTGAAAAAATTTTGTTTGTGCTTGTGGTTATATGCTGTATTTGTTTGTTTCTTTTTTTTTTCATGGGACTGGATGTATAAAAGCTCGAAAACTTGTTCTTTAACCCTCAGTAAAGATAATTTTGACTTGAAGCACGCACGCATACACGCACGCGCTACGCACGCACACACACACACACACACACACACACACACACACACACACACACACACACACACACACACACACACACACACGGCATAGACATAGGAAGGCCTTCCATGTTTCAGGTCTACAAACGGTCTTTCAAAAGTCGGTGAACGGAATGTAATCTAAGGGAAAGAACTATACACTTCCTCGCTATATGTTTGTATAGGCCAGAGAGTCGTGCCCGTCCTGCGAGGCTACGACAGTCTGTATCAATCCGTCCAGTTTGACGCATGTCAGATAGCCTTCTTTGAGAGAGTATTTAGAGGGATTGATGCTTGTCAGGTATTTTGCCTCAAAGACATATTAAGAGGTATTTGATTTATGCCTGATAGTCTTTTTTCTGTGGAGGCATTAAGATGCTTAAGTGCGCTTAGAGTGTTCGGAGCAGGAAATTTGTGGTAATGCCATGTGCTCTCCGCCTTCTTTATCAGACGGGAGGTTGTCTTTCGTAACGTGGGAATGTGTGCCTACGTGCGCGCGCGCGCGCGTGTGTGTGAGAGAGAGAAAGAGTGTACGCGCGCGCATGCGCTCACGCGGTCTTTTTCAAGTATGCAGATTTTTGTTTATGTGAGAATGGGCGCTTATACGACGTGCAACACTGCAAAATGACTGGTGGCAAAATGGTGACAAAGGTATAGGGAGTAAGACGAACAGGAAAATACACTTTTTCAATTCAGACGAATATTCCTGACCAACTTTTTTTTTCGGGACAGGAAGCAAACAGTCTGTTCGATATAGCAGGCTCTCGTACGGTACAAGTGACCTGCCGCAGGAACTGACAGTATTTTTCAGTGCCACCCTCTCCTTTCCTACTCCCGCCCCCTCGTCGGAATGCCGGGTGTGGAGGTGGTAGGACAAGGGTGGGGTGGGGTGCAGGTGTCATTATATCTTGTGTTACCGTGTTCTGGATACTGTGTGCCGGTAATTTTCCTCGTTTCTGTTTTGTGTTTTGTTTTTTGTTTTTAAAAACTCTACTGTCTAGTTTTTCAGTTCCAAACGCTTGTTCTAGAAAATCACACGCTCTGCCTTCCTCCTATCCACCGTTTGAGGATGTCGGGGGGGGGGGGGGGGGAGGGGGAAGGTGACAATATGAAATTCACTTTCGTCTTTTTTATTGTAATTTATTCTCCTCTGACACTGTCTGTCTCTCTGTCTCTCTCTCTCTCCTTCTCTCTCTCTCTCTCTCTCTCTGTCTGTCTGTCTGTCTGTCTGTCTCTCTCTACTGTTGTTTTTATTTCAATTTATTATAAAGTTTCATCCATTGTTCTTGCTTTTGTGTCCTCATTGTTTTTTTCTGCCTGTGTGTCCCATTTACCTGCCGTTGTTCTAGAGTGTGTGTATGTTTGTATGTATTTTTGGTTGCATCATCTTACCACGAAAACTTCAACGGATTGCCTGGCGCAAAACATTGTTTTTTTTTTCCATAAAAGTGTTCTGATATTGAAATAGAGACAATTAATGTGTTGCAAGTTGTACGTATCGTGTGTGCATGTCTGTGATGTT
>JADBJO010000291.1:42500-50000 GCA_016801955.1 Conus betulinus
GGTAAGCTGTGCAGAATTATTAGCTTGTCTGGTACTGAGGAAAATGATTTTATGAATGACTTATGTTAGTAAGCTATCATGAAAAAAAAAGAGGGAGGAGACACAGGAAATTGATTACAACAAGTTTGTTTTTTTTTTTTTTGCTACCTAAAAACGTAGTCGTCACTGCTCAGTCGATTGTAAACCTCACAACACTTAAGCTTTACATTCAGACAATAATCATCAAAAAAAAAAATTCTTAGGCATCTGTTGTAAGTCTTGTTTTAACATGTTGGCAGTGTAGTCCGTTTTTATTCGTCTTTTTAAGCGTTTTTTTATATGAATTTTGGAGAACAAAACAAAAACAAAAAAGAATATTGACTTTGTTGATTGTATTATGTAGAGACTCAGGACTGGGTTTCTTGTAAGGCCCTCGGCAGAGGCAACCACCTGAGAACTTGGCATGAGTCAACAGTGACCACTTCCACACCGTCACCGTCTGCGCATGCCTCGTTGCCAGGTGCCAAGTCTGCTAATCGACTCTACATGGGTTTTGAGCCCCGGGCTTTTACTACCGTTCGTTGAGATACAGCATTCATATAACATATCTCTTTTATACGTGATGTATCGCTTGTACCGGACAGGTAGTTGTGTTCGTTATAGCTCGTGATTTGCAGCCAGCTTATTGTTAAAGTCGGAAAGAACAGTTCAGAGAAGCATATTTTGGTACTCCTCGTTGTTCTTCTGGTCTGCCTTAAGCATTACGGATTAGACTTTTGACTCTGGGTATTTTTTCCTGTCCTGTAGATGTCTGTCATCAGTTTATGATAAGTTAGAGATAATATTGTTATTACTGTTTACTCCATTCGTACTTAATCTCTGTACTTCGATTTGTACACTAGAGTAAGCATGCCTTATGTTGTATACAGCATTTTGCCCTTTGGTGGTCCAATAAAACTTCCAAGCGAACTGTATTGTATTCGGTCTGTATGGGTGACTCCCCTGTATTCCCATCTCCCTCAGTCTCTGTCACGCTTGCACACTCAAAACCTCACCTGAGTACGCTCTCTCTCTCTCTCTCTTCTGTTTGTCTCTCTGTCTGTCTCTCTCTGTCTGTCTCCTTTTTCTCATGGTAATCTGTGTGTGTTGCTTCATCCTAAATAACTATAAAGGCCACATATACTGATATGCATTCTGCTCTATACTGATATATATATATATATATATATATATATATATATATATATATATATATATATATATATATATATATACGAATGTTGCTGATGAATGGCCATATTTACACTCTTTCGTCAGCGGATAACCGACAACCTCTCTCTCTCTCTCTCTCTCTCTCTCTCTCTCTCTCTCTCTCTCTGTCTTTCATAAACGTGCAGTTTCTTTTGCCATCGCCTTTATGACTGTGTAGTCCATTTCTAGCAGAAATCGTGAGCTGTTTCGAGCGATCATGGGCAGGTCGGTCCACAAGTCCGCTTGCTTCATTTTTTCATGATGAGGACATTGGCTTGGTAGCCGTTTCACTGACCATCATACTTCTGTCTCGTTGATGTGAGCTTCCTCCATTCTGCTTTTGATGTTAGACAGTGCTTAATAACGCACGGTGCAGTACAGGACAATACAGCAAAATATGCAGCACGACAGCCAGAATATATCACAATGCATTATACTGTAAAACAAAGAATCGTGAAGCAACACAGCGTTAAGAAATTCTATGCCATGTCGATACAAACAACTCGCTACCATACAGTGTAATATAAGGAAACAGGAAAGAAAATCGAGCAGTACTACGCTGAGCTATGCGTTACAAACAATGTATTACAATACAATATAAAACAAGGAAGCTAGAATATAAAGCATTACTATGCCATATTAATACAAACAACACATCATAACATAATGTAAAGAGAACAGATCAGAACGTTAAGCAATTTCATGCCGTGTTAAACAAGCACACAATACCGTACAATATAAAGTGTGGGAACATCATGGAACACAATATTAAGCAATACCGTGAAAAGTCAAAACGAAGAAGACAAAAAATTGAGAGACTGATATCAAGAGAATGACACGGGAAACGACTGAATGAAGCGCCAGCAGGCAGCTCTTTAGTCGGCTCTATCCAGGTAGACAGCTCGCTGTGTATGCGACAGCATGAGCTTAAAAGCGCTTAGAGCTTGTCTGCAATCGAGGACAGGCGCTATATAAGTACTTTAAATAATAATGACAATAATAATGATAACAATGATAACACACAAAACACAACAAGTCATTACAATACATTTTAAAACAAGGAAATAATACAATACCATTGCATTTTCCATAATACAAGTAACTCATTACAATACAATGTAAAACAATTAAACACGGAATACGATATTATGCATGTCATATAATAAAAAGAGCACTATACCATACAATGTGTAAAAGGATGAACCATGGAATACAACCTTGATACCACACCGTGTTATATAATATAAACAACTCATTACAATACAATGTAAAACGAGAAAGCATGGAATACAACAGTAAGCAAAATGACACGATCTCATACAATACAAACAAACGCACTAGCCCACAAATATAAAACGCGGAAATATTATGGAATACGACATTAAGCAATAACAATGCCATATCATACAATACAAACAATGCATTCAAACTTAAATCAAGAAAACCTGAAATACATAATTAAGCAATATAGTACATTGTTACACAATACAAACAACACATTACAATGTAAAACAAGGAAACAATAAATACAATGTTAAACAGTTCCATGAATATCATCAGATAGAACTGCTTGGCCCAGAGAGAAAACAGTTAGCTGTACCTGTACAAATGGTGTTTCCTCAACCAAAGCAGTCAATGGAGAACGAAGTATTGGAGACTTGAGAATTTTTCGAATCCAGCATTCTGAGGGTGGTGCCTATGTTTTTTCCCCATGCTGCTGTACCTTCCCTGTGCCTAAAGATGCTGTCATGCGTGAAGGCGAAGGTCTTTATGTAAATAATGTATTGTAATGGATGATGAGAGAGAGAGAGAAGGTTAAAAAAAATTCCCATTGTTCTAACGATCGTAAATGTCACAAACGTAAATTTCGCTAACGTTTGTGGTGGCTGAACAACCCTTAACGTTTTGATAACCTGAACAAGCAGAAGAAAGATGACAGTCACGGAATGCACGTGTTCATAGGAGTGTGTGAGCGATTGTGAAATCAACCGTAACGAGGCAGACGCTGAAAACTGACAGTATGCGTGAAGCTGCCTAAAGGTGCAGTTGTTGTTGACTGCTGACGACGACCTCAGCTACAGGTAGTGTTTGCTGTGCTCTGTCTGCATTCTTTTGTTTTGTGTTTAGTAAACCTACTGGGCCTCTTTTGGCTCTTTATCTGTCTTTCATTCTTTTCCAGATATTTGTTTGAGGAGAAAGAAGCCCGAAGGTAAATTACCTATCTTTCTCTTTGTGTAGTATCTGGATAACGTGTTTTACTTCGGTTGTTCATTGAGTGAATCCCTTGTGCGACATTGAGTCGGTAACAGTGGTGACCCCCAGTTTTTATACGCAACAGTCGGTCAGAACACTCGCCCATATTCTTACTTGAAAATAAGTTAAATTTAGTTCGGCTGCAGGACCATATATAAAACCCACGCCTCACGTCTCACGCCTTATGCTTCACGCCTCACGCGTGAATAGAATAATGAACAGACGTGGTTCCTCTTGCGTGGGGCTATACAACTCTACTCAAGGTTTCGCGCTTCATGGTTCATGGTTCACGGTTCGCGCGTGAGGGGAGAAGTGGGACTGCCCACTTTTTTCGATGAGTGAAGTTCAAGTTCCTGGTTTCCATTGACCAGTTCAATATGGATGACTACAAAGAAAAATTAATCGAGCTGGTCCGGGCAAGGCCCCTCATCTGGAATCCACGCGTGCCTGACCACAATTAAAAAGCACGAATGTTGTTTGGTTTTGCCTGAGGAAGACCCAAGAAGTCGAAATGCATTGTGTTTTTGTCCTGTAATCTGTTTGTATCTCTGGCGGTAAACTTACGCCTGTTCTTTCCAAAGGCCACAAGTTTGGGAAGACTTGCAAAGATTCGGGACTGCACCCACAGGTAACTTTCGATCGATCTGTTGATCAGTTTATTGTAATTCATAGCCCAGTCAACCCATAGGCAGCAGCCTTATCTCAGGGCTTTTGCACATGTACAGATTGATATCAAATTTTGTAATGTCAGCAATACAAAATTCAGTGCAACTGTTCTTTTCCATGTGTGAGTAGCGAGGCGTGAGCTCCTGTGGCCCAGAGCATGACATGTGAGACGTGAAGCGTGAGGCGAGAGAGATGAGGCATGAGCTTCTATGGCCCAGCAGTCTTAACCCACTCCATGACATCTGGTAGCCCCAACGTGGTCTTTCTCACCGAGGGAGGGGGGGGGGGGGGGGAGGTTCAAAAAGCAACTTGACGTGATCTCTCCATGAGGGGGGGGGGAGGGGGGGGGGGGGGGGGGGGGGGGGGGGGGGGGGGGGGGGGTCAAAAAACAACTTGACGTGATCTCTCTCCCTGGTGAGATTTTTTTTTTTTTTTTTTTTTTTTCAAATCTGACATGATTTCACGTCATGGGAGGTAGATTGCTAGTTCTTTCCCTTGAATTTCGATCACCGGTTATGGACGGTGTTTTTTTTTTCCCGGGTTTATGGTATTTAAAACAACATTTTGGTTATCTGAAGCAATGTGTCGCCTAAAAACCGAAATAGACACATATATATTAAAAAGAAAATATTTTAGAAGTAATGCACAGAATGTTACGAAACAAAGAACGTCCGTCATACAAAATGCAAAAATCTCAAAAACTTTTGAGAAAGAAAAAAAAATCCATGTGATACCCAAACCAGGGATGGTTAAAAAAAAAAATCTTGTGATAGACAAAATGTCACTGACTTGATTCTCTCTCATGAGAGGATGACGTGTGGAAACTATACAGTATGTCATGGTCACAAAGGGAGATAATCATGCAGCCTATTGTTTTCCTTTTCAGAAGGGGTAGCTGAAAAAAACGAAAAAAAAAAAAAAAAAAAAAAAAAAAAAAGAAAATTAAAATAATTCTATATGATAATCAGACTCGAGAGTGTGGAATGTTTTTGAAAACAAATGACGTGATGGTCAGCAATAGTTTTCCCCTTTGATCAGGGAAAGTAAACTCGGGAAAAAAAAGAGCATAAGTAGATGTGTGAGAAAAAAAAAAAATGAATACAAGGAATAGGGTTTCTGGTTTTAAGGGAGCAAATCTCTATTGGCGCTGTCGTTTGTTTACTGCATTTATCATATGTTTGTCTTTCTGTGTTTTAATAACTGACGAGGGGTATAACCTCGCAATGTTGATAATGAGGCATGGAAGCCTGTTGATGATCAATGATAATGAGGTTTCGGAGCCTGCTAATAATTGATAATAGTTAAGAAAAGTCCATCTGTGTTCAGCACTCGACCTTTCCAAAGCGCTTCCCTCTCTTCTTTGCCTGAAATATTCAAAATGAATGCAGTTTAAAACCTATTATGTCTTCACTCCTTCTCGCAACAAAGACGCATTAAAGTTAAAGCAGCAGCGCTTGAGCTCGTGAAGGAATGCAGCTTCATCGCTTAGCCCGATTGGCCTCCAAGGTCAAAGGGAAATAATCTGTCATAGACAATCGAGCCTGGTCGTCACAAGTGAAGTACTCTCCCTTGCTCTTGCGAGCGGAAACTCGCTTCTCGTTTTCCTCCGTTGAAGTAATCGACAAACTCTTCCACCCCTGTGTGTGTGCGTGTGCGTGTGTGTGTAAAAATGGAAAGCATAGTTTTCAAATACAGCGTAGAATGTTATGGATGTGAAACTGTAAAGGATCAACCTCAAGGGTACATAGAAGTGTGTATACCTGCACGCACGCACGCGCGGGTGCACACACACACACACACACACACACACACACACACACACACACACACACACACATACACACACTGTCGCCGTTACAAACTACCTACTCCATACAGTACGTCTACGTGTAGGTAATCAATAAAATTCGACAAAATGTGCTGAAATCCAACACAGTATATCAAAGCAGACAACCAAGATGGTACATGATTGTAGATGCTGTAACACTGAGGCTGCAGGTGACCTCAGGCGATACATGGTGCATCTCAATTCATTCCTAGTGAGCATGAGTCAGTGGATAAGATTCACGAGGACGGATACATAACAAACTGCCTCGCAATTCTTAACCAGTTCGATGAAGCAGTAAGAAGGACGAGGGTGCTGACAGCGAGGGTATGGCTGTGTGAATATGATTTTGTACATGCATGGGAAAATCAGTTATATAGCATAGTAGCATTCCTGGAATGTTTTCAACGGTGACTGACTGCAGGTGGCAACACTGGCATGAACTTATTTCAGAATAGCCATAGAATTTCGAGAGTATATAGAATGCTTAAAATGAATAATAATAATGTGTTACAATATGTTTTAATTTAGATTAACAGGTAAGTTACAAGCGCGTTACACCAAGACTTGCATTCGGGTTGTACTACTTGCCTGACCTTGATGTATGTGTAGGCCTGATGTTAAAGGGATGTAGAACAGCATGCCGATTATGTACCCAATCAGAAGAAAATGAAATTCACATTATGTTCTGCTGTCCTGCCCTGATTGAACGAAAATCTATTAACCTATACCGTTTTAGGTGTAATAACGTATGGTTTTGAATGTTAAAGAAAAAAGTATTCTGCTGGAAAACAAGGGACAAACTACAAGGCAAACCACAAACGCGCTTTGACCTTTGTGGTAGTCTTGATCAGGCAAGATGAACAACGTACAGGACAACGAGAACGAAGAATGTGGTGTAAAAAAATAGGAGAGCGTTTTGTCTTTTCTGATGTTTAGGCATTTACAATGCTCTCAGCAGTTGCTATTTTCGTTATTAATTCAGGCATTTTTTGTATTGATATGCCCGTCATGCAACACAACTCCTTTCACATAGAGGATAAGCATCAGAATATTCTCTCAAAATACTCTCTCTCTCTCTCTCTCTCTCTGTGCGTGTGTGCGTGTGTGTGCGTGTGTGTGTGTGTGTGTGTGTGCGCGCGCGCGCGCGCGCGATTGAAAACAAAATAGGCGAGTCTTGTGTGGGCAGGTGTGTGTGTGTGTGTGTGTGTGTGTGTGTGTGTGTGTGTGTTCGTGCGCGCGCGCGCGCGTGTGTGTGTGTGTGTGTGTTTGCGCGCGCGCGCGCGTGTGCGTGCATGCGTGTATGTGTGTGAAAGCAAAATAAGCGCGTCTTGTGTGTGCAGGTAGTGTGTGTGTGTGTGCGTGCGTGCGTGCGCGCGTGTGTGTGTGTGTGAGAGAAAACCTCACTGGGAGACATTTTGCAGTACAGGTGCACGCTGTAAGTGCATCACTCGGCTAGCTGGGTCATACGCGTGATCGCCGCTCGCCTGTTGATTCGCCAGCCAGCATCACACGACCACAGGGTT
>JADBJO010000291.1:60000-120000 GCA_016801955.1 Conus betulinus
GGCGTTATTTGTTTCTCTGTTATCAAAAATGGGCATTCCTTTTTGACAGTTATGATCAGAATGGGCATTCTTTTTTTTGACTGTTATCATCAAAATGGGCATTGGTTTGACTGTTATTATCAGAATGGGCATTATTGTTTCACTGTTATGATCAGAATGAGCATTATTATTTCACTGTTATCATGAGAATAGGTATTATTGTTTCACTGTTATGATCAAAATGGTCAGCGTTTTCACTTGTTATCATCTGAATGGGCATTTTTTCTTCACTGCTGTAGTCAGAATGGGTGTTAGGTTATCAGTTGTGATCAGAATGGGCATAATTTTTTTTTCACAGGTATGATCAGAATGGCATTATTATTTCACGGTTTTGATCAGCATGGGCTGTCATAAACTGATAGGCCCCCCAACCATTCCATCGACAAAGTGCGCAGAAATCCATTCATGTTTATGCAGTCAGCAAATCAAATAAACGCGCAAGAGAGTCGATCGATGGATTCTACCGGATGGTCAACTCGCGCATGACCTATATATTACACCACTAAACAACAACAACATCTTCATCTGAGCAAACGTGATAAATCAGGATAGTTTTTCCTTTAAATAATGAACATGGTAACTGAGGATAATCAACACATTTAGCCACAGAAGTACTGCTTACCTGTCTTTGACCAAAGGAAAGACTGAAAGGTATACAAGGCACCATTGATGTGAAACACCTGCATCAGACTAAGTATGGAAGAAGGAATGTCTGATGGATGATTTCGTTCTGTTGCAACAGTAGTTCTGTTTTCCGCCTTTAAAGCGAAAGATACCTTCTACACATCTTTTCAGAGTCCATGTAAGAGTGCTGAAGTGAAACAGAATGACTTTGATTTTAGATTGATAAGGTATAGCATTTTATTTTACCGCACGTTTTCAAATAGTTTGGTACTCCGCTCTGTTCAGTGATGTTTACAAAGCCAGTAACATAAGTCTGTTAGCTTGCCATCTTTTCTCAGCTATGCTCATGGCTGACACAATATGTATATGCTCTATAAAAGGAAACTTTACAAGAATTTCCAGAAAATAAAAGATTTATTAAAGGTTTTCAGAAGGCGGATATTGTTGAAGCAGCCAGTTTAAAATAATGTGTTCTTAAAGTTCTATGTTCTTAAAGTCCTAACAAAGACCTTTATCAATCACATTGTCTGAGACATAATATTGACTCATTTCCAATGGCACATTAATAGTGACACTGACTATGCCCATCACAATAGCATAAGTATCATACCGTGCACTATATGTAGGCTGGCAATTATATCACTAGGGGCAGTGCGTGTGTGTGTGTGCGCGTGCGTGCGTGCGTGCGTGCGTGCGTGTGTGTGTGTGTGTGTGTGTGTGTGTGTGTGTGTGTGTGTGTGTGTGTGTGTGTGTGTGTGTGTGTGTGTGTGTTCGTTCTCTAATTGAAGAGCTGTCCGAACAAAAGCCTTTCATCCAGTGTCCAGACGTTTTCTCGTTGACGCACACATAATCATAATGTCCACGAACAGAAGGGAACACAACAGCGGCCCTTGAAGAAGAAAGTGAACTGGTCTCTTCGATCACGACGGTCCACAGAAAGCGACACAGTGGAAACATGAGGTGACTTCTTATCTGCAGTTTCTTATCTGCAGTTTCTTATCTGCAGTTACAAGTGCTAAGACTGCGTCAGTTATCTGATCGTCTCCCTCTGTCGACCTCTCTCTGTCTGTGGATGTAGTGTGGAGTTTGTTCCGACCTTCCTCCTTCTGGCTGTGTACCTGGGTAGTCCTGGAGGATGCGGCGTGCAGTCTGGTCAGGGTTTTGTTCTGTCTGTACACGTGGGCAGTAATAATTCATTCATTTCCAGGGTCTTGTCAGACTTGCTTTCTTGTGTATACTTGGTGAGTTCTGGCTGATCTTTCATTTTCTGACACAATCTGGTCGCATCTCTCTTCTGTCTGTGTAATGGGCAAATCTTCCTTTTATTGTGTAGTAGACAAATTGTCCTATCTGTGTACTGGGAAAATCTCCCTTCTATCTGTGTAAAGAGCAAATCTCACTTCTTCCTGTGTAATAAGCAAATCTTACTTCTGTCTGTGTAATGGACAAATCTATCTCTTTTCTGAGTAACGGACAAATCTCCCTTTCATCTGTGCAATGGGCAAACCTCACTTCTATCTGTCTGATGCAAAAAAAAATTCCTTCTATCTGTGTAATGGACAGATCTCTCTTCTGTGTGTGTACTGGGCAAGTCTTCCTTCTGTCTGTATACTGGGCAAATCTCCCTTCTGTCCGTGTAATGAACAAATCTCCTTTCTATCTGTGCAACGGGCAAATCTCCCTTCTCTCTGTGTAGTGGGCAAAGCTGCCAAGCATCTGAGTAATGTGGAAGTCTCTCTTCTACGTGTATGATGGACAAATGTCTCTTTTTGTCTGTGTTACGGGAAAAATCTCCCTTCTGTCAGTGTTACGGGCAAGTCTCCCTTTCATCTGTGTAATGGGCAAACCTCACTTCTATCTGTGCGATGCAAAAATTTTCCTTCTATCTGTGTAATGGACAGTCTCTCCCTGCTATCCGTGTAATTGACAATCCCCTTCTATCTGTGTAATGGAGAATTCCCTTCTATCTGTGTAATGGACAATTTCCCTTCTATCTGTGTAATGGACAATCCTCTTCTATCTGTGTAATAAAAAAATCTCTCTACTATAAGTGTAATGGACAACTCCTTTCTGTCTGTGTAACAGGCAAATCCCCCTTCTATCCGTGTAAATGAAGAAATCCCTCTTCTGCCAGTATAATGGACACATTTTCCCTTCTGTCTGTGTAATGAACGAGTCTCCCCTCTATCTGTGTAATGGACAAGTGTCCCTTCTACATGTGTAATGGACAAATTTCCTTTCTGTCTATGTAATTAGTAAATCTCCCTTCTATGTGTGTAATGAGTAAATCTGCTTTCTACATCTGTATTGGGGAAATTTCTGTACTATCTGTGTAATGGACAAATCTCCCTTCTATCTGTGTAATGGACAAGTCTCCCTTCTATCTGTGCAATGGGCAAGTCTCCTAGCTATCTGTGTAATGGACAAATCTCTTTTCGTCTGTGTAATTTGTCAAGCTCCCTTCCATCTGTGTAATGAGTAAATCTCCCTTCTATCTGTATAATGAGTAAATCTTCTGTCTGTGTAATGGGCAAATCTCCCTTCTATCTGTGTAATGGACAAATCTCCCTTCTATTTGTGTAATGGTCAAATCTCTCTTCTACCTGTGCATTGGCAAATCTCCTTTCTATCTGTGTAACGGGCAAATCTCGCTTCTCTTTGTGTAGTGGGCAAAGCTGCCATGTATCTGAGTAATGTGGAAGTCTCTCTTCTACATGAATAATGGACAAATCTCCCTTTTTGTCTGCGTTACGGGTAAATCTCCCTTCTTTCTGTGTTACGGGAAAATCTCCCTTCTTTCTGTGTTAGGGGTAAATCTCCCTTCTCTTTGTGTAAGGGGTAAATCTCCCGTCACTCTGTGTTACGGGTAAGTCTCCCGTCTCTGTGTGTTATGGATAAATCTCCCTTTGTGTGTGTTATGGGTAAATCTCCCTTCTTTTTTCTGTGTCACGGGTAAATCTCCCTTCTCTCTGTGTTACGGGTAAATCTCCTGTTTCTCTGTGTTACGGGGTAAATCTCCTGTCTCTCTGTGTCACGGATACATATCCCTTCTTTCTGTGTCATGGGTAAATTTCCCTGCTTTCTGCGTTTCAGGTAAACCTCCCTTCTTTCTATGGTGCGGGTAAATCTCCCTTCTTTCTGTGTTACGGGTAAACCTCCCTTCTTTCTATGCTACGGGTAAAATGTCCATCATCTCTGTGTTACGGGTAAACCTCCATTCTCTCTGTGTTACGGGTAAAATGTCCCTCATCTCTGTGTTACGGGTAAACTTCCTTTCTTTCTATGTTACGGGTAAAATGTCCCTCATCTCTGTGTACGGGTAAACCTCCCTTCTCTCTGTGTTACGGGTAAGTTTCCCGTCTCTCTGTGTTATGGGCAAGCCTGGGGCTTGCGGAGGGGAGTCTGGTCGGTTTGCCCGTGGATGGTTGTTCGCGTTCTTTTCCAGTGTACCTGAGAGGGGCATCGGGTTCCAGATTCGGCTCTGGGATGCATCGTTTGTCGTATTTCATGCCAGTTTTGAATTTGGAAATGCGTTAGTGTTCTCGCACATGTAAGTTTAATTGAACTCACGGGTGGGAAAAGAAGTAGCACACACATAGCAGATAACCGTTGAGGGGAAACAATATGGGCGAGAGAGAGAGAGAGAGAGAGAGAGAGAGAGAGAGAGAGAGAGAAGACGGTTTATTGATATACAGGCTATTCAACCTTATGAAGGGGGGTAATGGATCACTTAACACCAGTGTTGGAGTTTTACATATGACTAGAAAGAGTGTAAGGACTTTTCTGTCGCAGTTGAGAAAACAGAAATTCCTTTTGACTTAAAAAAAAAAACGGACATTTTTTTTAATTAATGCGTT
The DNA here is from genome assembly GCA_016801955.1 of Conus betulinus. NCBI lineage: Eukaryota > Metazoa > Mollusca > Gastropoda > Neogastropoda > Conidae > Conus > Conus betulinus. The sequence goes on from JADBJO010000291.1 coordinate 64,521, forward strand.
CATTTGAAGACGGCAACTTAACCGAAAGTGACTGGGATCTTTGAAGAAATTCGCTGGTATGTTTCGCGCTGTTAGACTTGGTAAAGTGCTGCAGCACGAAATGCGGGTCGCCTTCACTTCCATGTTCACCAAGTGGACGAGTCAAATGCATTCCAGTGTATTTGTTGTAATGGTGATGATGATGATGAAAATGATAGTAGTAATAATGATAATAACAACAATGATATCAATGATAATGATCATAACACATGACAGCACCACAACCACCATCACCACCACTACAAAAATAGTAATAACAATAACAGTAATAATAATAATAACAATAGTAGTAGTAGTAGTGGTAGTAGTAAAAATTGTAACAAGAAGAAGAATGATGGCAATTTCTACAGCGACCATCCTAACAATGTAGGCTTTACAAGTTTTAACAAAACAATATCTAAAATACGCGCTGGACACACACACACACACACACACACACACACACACACACACACACTCACACACTCTCTCTCTCTCTGTGTCTCTCTCTGTAACGATAACGGTGCTATGCAATGTTAGAAATTCACGGGCGAACTTTTTTTTTATCATCACAAACTTCACGTGTTTGTCGAAATCAGTTCGCAGATGAGGTTTGAACTCTTGGTCATGACTTCCGCTCACTCCAGCGCACCGCCGTGTTGGGCGGCTCCCCGGGCAGTGCAAAAGCTGCGCTTGTACTGGCGTTAGGTTAATGAAATAGATGAAAGGAAGGTGGATATTTTGACAGTGTATTAGTTTGACAGTAAATCCGTGTGAATTAAGTTGCCGCGTTAAATTAAAGAAACGTCACTTGTGATTCTAGCTGCAGTCATGTGAGGACAGAGCAGTGTGCTGGGCGGCAAGGTGAGCGCCGGGCGACATATTCACGTGTTCTGGATCTGGATTAATACGTCGCCAAACATCCATTTACTGGGCATAGGCGCGACGGTGGGGGGTGCGCAGCGCGATGATATTATCGGCTTCTGGCTTTTGCCAGAGCCGACTTGAAACTGTCGACTGACTTTTGGTGGACGACGTTATCGTCGAGGTGGTTCCACTCAGTTACTGTCTTTGGGAAGTATGAGTTACGGTACTGGTCGTGTGCGTGTTTCAGGAACGCAGTAGCACCTGTCGTTGTTCCGTATATAGTTCTTCACTGGGTTTTGTGTCAGGTACGTACTGTTGTCTCTGGTGGAGCGGATGCGTCGTCCTGGTTTTGCTGCGGTGTGATGAAGTCACTCGGGGTGATCGCTGGCACCAGACCCTCAACCACCTTGGAAAAGAATCCTGGACGTAGCTGGAGCCGCGTTGGTGGCCAAGTGGGATCGTGTGTCCTCCCCCGCGCCCGTCGCAATGAACAGTCTGCTTCTGCTGCTACTTTCTGACAGCTTCAACAGCCGCGCAAGTGAAGGCAAGTACAGTTTTTCTCTCATTGTGTGTACATCGTGAACTGTCTTTTTTTCCCTGTTTCTACATATTTCACAAATACATCAAAGGGGTGGGGGGGGGGGTTAGGGGTACAAAAGGAAAACTTCATCCCTGTCACCAACCAGTGAGTCCAACAACAGTTAATGACAAAAAAAAAAAAAGACAAAAGCAAGAGAAGAACCAAAAGCAGGTATATGAAAGTAACAGACGAAATGGGTTTGAGATATTCGGTTCAAGAAATAAGACTTTTATCGTAGTATGGTCACCAGAGACGACACAGACATTGAGAGACGATATGGTAAAAACTCATAGACTTTGTCAGCTAGGATCGGCATGTAAGAAAGCTGGCTGACATGCGACAGAAAATGAGAGAAACTCAGAAACGAAGTGACAAAATTGGGGGGGGGGGGGGGGGGGGGGGGGGGGGGGGGGGGGGGGGGGGGGGGACAAAAGGAACTAGTACAATGTTAAAAAGACGTCGTGAACCTTAAACGTGATTCAAATGACACTGAACAACACTGGCGTGTTTATGGCATTCCTTAGGACCACAGTGAAACTGTTGAAGGATGTGTAAAATAGAAATGTGTTACTGTGCTTAATACACAAATCATCTGTGTATCAGTTTCCACAACCGACGTGAATCGCACATTGTACAGTTAAGAGGAGGATTGGTAGTAGACTAAGGCGCATTTTACAACAATTTCTGCAGGACGTAAACTAAAAGGTTCAGGCATTTTCATCAGTGAGGACAGTACGCAGGACAACTTCCAACTAAAAAAAAAAAAAAAAAGTGACGGACCATTCATACTTACTTACTTGATACTTGTATCGGTGTTTGAGACCCGTGGTTGCAGGTCAGTTTCACTGGTCGCTATGTTGTCCATATTCACAGCTGCTTGCATTTGTAAGGTCCGTTGATAGCAGTCCGGGTTGTACAGTGCTGGGTGTTGGCCCAGTGGGCGTCAAGTCTGTTTTTAAATGCGGTCATGCTGGGTGCCGACACTACTGACTCTGGTAGGCTGTTCCAAGCCGACACCACTCTTTCGGAAAAGCATGAACTCCGAACGTCTAGGCGGGGTCTATGCTGAAGCTTCCTGCTGTGGCCTCTGGTGTTGCATCTGTCGTGCAGCTGGAAGTTGGGTCGGCTTGTGTCGTAGATGCCAGCTACTATTCTGTGTGGAAAGGTTCTGACAAAGGAAAAAAGAAAAGAAAAGAAGAAGGGGGGGGGGGGGGGGGGGGGGGGCGAGGGGGGGGGGGGGGGGGATAATCAAATCTGATGTTGAAATGGATCTGAAATTTGTTTTGTTTGAGGGGGGAGGGGGGGGGGGGGGGGGGGGGGGGGGAATCTGTCTTGAAAAGATTTCCTTTTTGACCCCTCTTTTTGCGTTTCTTTCCCCATCCTTCCGTGCAGGTCTTCTCGTCATATGTGCTTTTTCTAGTTTTTCATTCATTTTTAAATTGATGTGTTCAGTTCTTGAGAACAGATTGACCTTGGCATTATTGGCATTAGCAGCATGATTTGAGACCATTTTATAGAATTCTGTAGTGAGCTGCTGTGAAAAAACAACAAAAAACATTAATTGATTAAGCTATAAAAATGTTTGGTGTCAATAGATTTTTTTGCTTTTTCTCTACACCCATTTGGAGTCGTGCTTCGGTGTTTTATTTCTTCCTTGCCGTCCACTTTTTTTTTAGTTGCCAGCAACTCGATAGCTGGACCTTTGCTAAACCTGCTATTCACTCCCCTGTCCCTTCCAACCCCCACCATCCTCTCTCCGTCCCTTTTTCCCTTCCCCACTGCACTCCCCCCCCCTTCTGTCTGTCTGTCTCTCTCTCTCTCTCTCTCCCCCGCCTTTCCATATTCCCTACAACAGGAGGGAGGGAAGGCGTTTTTAAAGGGTTGTTGAATGAGGTTTTTTTAAAAAAAGAAATAATAATGACTTGTGAGTTGACTTCAACGCGGCGACAGCCCTGATATGGCGCTTAGCGGTCGGCTGGGCTATAAGCAACATTACCTGTTACCTGAGGGAGGGAAGAAAAAAGTACCACTGCATAAACATGGGTGTAATGTATGTGTATTTTACATTTGCGAGCACACGCATGTGTGGGTGTATGTATGCGCGTGTGTGAAAGTGTATTTGAATTATATGTATATGACTATATCATTAAGCCTATATGTCTGTGAGTATACTAGGATATTTATGTGTGTGCATGTATGTACGTACATATGTATGTATGTATGTATGCGTATATGCATGTGTGTATCTATATCTATATATTGAACAATTTATTGACAGTGAGGGGAAATAAGTGTCTCTGTCTGTCTTTCTTTTTTTTTTTTCTTTCTGCGTACGTAGGCTGATACTCCTGCGGACACTGCCTTATAGACAGGCAGTGGAGTTTTGTGTGTATGACTGTTTTTTATCCCGCCATTAAGGCAGCCATACTCCATCTTCAGGAAAGCTCTGTCTGTCTGTCTCTGTTTTTGTCTTTCTGTCTGTCTGTCTGTCTCTCTCTCTCTCTCTCTCTCTCTCTCTATATATATATATATATATATATATGTGTGTGTGTGTGTGTGTGTGTGTGTGTGTGTGTACGCACATAAAGCGGAGATAAAAGACTGCCAACATATCGACCTTCCAAGGTCTTCCTCAGAGGACTTTAACGACGAGAAAGGATATCCAGGTATCCAGTCATCTCAACAAAAAAAAGTCATAGATATTCTCACCTTCCACCATACTGTCTTTCAGTCTGCCCCCCCCCCCCCCCACGCCCACCACATCTCTATCTCTCACACTCCTCCGCCCCCAAACACCTCCATCTCCAAACGTCCTTGTCCCCCTCTCCCAGTGTGACCCCCACTCATAGCTCGATGTCCGTGGTTTGGGACTTTCCCATTCTTTGTTCTCTGCTTCGTGATTGAAGTTCCCCGGCACGAGCCGTCTCGGCAATTAGTAAATACGTAGAACAGGGTGACGCATGTCGCTTCTAATGCCAAAGAAACGCGAAAAGTGTGGAAGGCATGCACAACACGTATATATACACACAAAGCACCGAAGACAGCAGTCCAAAAGCGCGACACGTATGCGAATACGCGCGCGCGCACACACGCGCACGCACACACGGCGCGCGCACACGCACGCGCACACATGCGCACGCACACACACACACACACACACACACACACACACACACACACACACACACGTGCGCATATGCACATATGACTATATATCCGCACGCACGTGCATACATATAAAGGTACACAAATGTACAGAAGTGGGAACTTATATGCACATTCATTGCTATCCTGCTGACAACTAACACGTGTGCGCATGTCTGCAGTACACGCGTGCAGCGCGTGCAGCACCAACATATTTGCCTTTTTGTATAGGTATAACTAAATCACTACCTGGTATGACTTCTATATATTATTTATGGAAAACATGGTTTCAACCCTAAATTACTTTACTTTTTTTTTCCCACTGAAATTCTCTCTCTTGTTTGTAAATTGTTCACGCATATTTTTGTTGATGACGTGATTGTTGCTTGCCATCCCTTCCTCCCATTTTCATATTATTTTATTTTGATTTTTCTTCTTCTGTTGTCTTTTCAATGTTGCCTTAAAAAAAAATCCTAACTGTAGGGTGAAATGTTTAGTATATCGTAAATGTATTGTATTCGCCAATATATATCGTCAGTTATACCTGAGCACAGTATAAACCTAGGGCTTGTTGCTCATTTGTCCTGATGACTGTGAAGGTATTCTGTTTGTTTCTTGAAAGAAAGTTATTCAAACCGAATAGATCACTTCTTAACGTAGATGAGTAGGAGAACAACATCCTGTTACTCCAAAGAATTAAAACAATCGCTGAATTGTGTGAAAAGATGAACTAAGCACATGTACATTGAATACGAATGAAAGAAAATGTAACCATAGTTTCAAAAAAAAAATAAAGAGGGCGGAGGCGGGGAGGCAAGGGTTTAAGTACATCATTTATTAAAAGTGTTAAAGTTGCATACAGAGTGATAAGTCACCTATGACATTTGAAAAGCTGAATAACGTTAAAACCTGTAAATGTTATGAAAAAAAGTAAACAAGATATAAAACAATCCATACGGGATAAAAGAAGATAATAGCAACAAGCAACTCCTAACAACATCATCAACAACAAAAAAAAAAAAAAAAAAAAAAAAAAAGGAGGGCGGGATGGGGGTGGGGGTCATAAAACCAATCTGTAGGGAGCAAAACAGTGCAGGAAGACATCAAACCAAACCATGCAGAGTAAAAACACACACACACATGCGCGAGCGTGCGCGCGTGCACACACACACACACACACACACACACACACACACACACACACACACACACACACACACACACACACAAAGCTGTAAAGCTTATTCTTTAACCATCAATAAAGATAATGTTGACATTACTTGACTTCACACACACACATCCACTCTCTCTCTCTGTCTCTGTCTCTGTCTGTCTGTCTCTCTCTCTCTCTCTCTCTGTCTCTCTCTCAAACCAATCCGAACAGAACATAACGGTCAAAACAAGACACTTGACAGTCTTCTGTTAGACGTAACGCTTTGCCCAATACACACACATACTGGGACACACACGGATCACGCACGTACAGCCAGCTTCGTGTTAGATTGCACGTGCCACCGACTCGCGTCCCCCCCATGTCCCTCGAAGCAAAGGAAGTAATAGCAAAGTACGTATCTGTGTTTTAACACGTGTGTCAGTCCATGTAAGCTTTTAACATGATACAGAACCGCTGAGTACAACAATTTTTTTTTCTTTCGACTTGCAAGGTGTGTAGTACTCTTTTTTTCCCCTCTCTCCGACACAATACAGTTCATGAATATTGCGACAGAGATGACTGTGTATAGATGTTATAAAGTATTGAAAACTTTTAGATTATGTATGCTTTATTTTTCTATCCCATGGTAAAAATTCGATTTGTCATTCTTTTAACTCATGATATTCTTTGCGAATGAAGAGTGTTTCTTAAAGCAGAAAATTGCATTACACACGACTATAGCCGTTGATTACAGCGCACTTAGCACCTGAGCGTAGACTTACTGTTTAACGGGGAAAGTGAATATTATTCAGCGGTTGCTATGAAGTATTTTCATCATCATCATTATCATCATCATCATCATCATCGTCGTCATTATTATTTTTATCATAAGCAAAAATGAAAACCACATGTTTTACTGCAGCTTTATCAAATCATGTTCACCACAGTTAAGTTTTGACTTTATGAAAACCTTGTTCAGAGATGTTCAACCAGATGCGACTGTCGAGCTTTTTTTAGTAAAAAATTTCTCATGAAATGTAAGAACATTTATTCTTTTCAAAGTAATTTGGTATAGTAAGAAAACGTTTCTCAGTATCATTTGTTAACAGTTACATGACTGACCTTGACGAAGTGCCAGTCCTGATTTAGTCCACAATGTGTACAGGGCCGTTCTCAACGTGGATCGGACCGTTCATTTGATGCGGTTTATGTGGACATGTACAGCATCATACATCACTTCCTTGCATAACATGAAAACCTGTCCGTCATCTCATCTCCGCTTCGTTTGGACTGAAGGTCATGAATGCATCAGGAACGTACACTTTGCCTTGCCTATAAAAACTCAACTTGTACAGACGCGCGCACCCGCACGCACGCACGCACGCACGCAGTTACACACACACACACACACACACACACACACACACACACACACACACACACACACACACACAGAGTCAGAGTCTGTCTCTCTGTGTCTCTCTCTCTTTCTCTTTGTCTCTTTCTCTCACACGCACGCACGCACACACACACACACACACACACACACACACACACACACACACACACACACACACACACACACACACACACACACGCGCGCGCGCGCGCGCGTGCGTGCGTGCGTGATGAGGATTCTGATCGTCATGATCTTCTATGAGCCCTTTATTCTGGCGAATTAAATTCTGAATTTCAGAATTACCGCTGGTGGAAATTCTGTTGTGAAAAAAAAAAAAACCCACCAACTATCATGGACATAAAATGAATGGATTGACAAACCCATAGCAGTTGTTCCTTCCAAGGTTTGCTGTCCTTTTTCCGTTACTTTGGGTCCGGTGCACTGCAGCGTCCATCAGTTGCTTCTACCTGTCCATCTGTCCCTTTCTTCGTTCTGCCAGTCCACCGTCGGTGTTTTTTCTTCTCGCTCTTCCTTTCTTCTCTTCTCCTCTAGGTCAGCTCCACCTTGTTCTTTCTGCTGTACTTCCATCCCAAGCTGCTCGTTTGTGGCTTGGAGCTTCCCGATTTCTCGTTATTCTTTCTTCAGCTTCAGTTGTTTTTTTTTTTTTTTTTTTTTTTTTTTTTTGCTGTCCCAACTTCTGCGCCACCCCAGAGGCAGTGCACCCACGCCGCTCATTCCGACACCCCGTCCACAGCCACAGCCCGGCTGGTCACGCCGCACCGGCAATCCACAGGGAGCAGTCAGTGTCAAGCCGTCAAGAGGCAACCCACGGAGGAGACACTGCACTGCCGCCGAGTCACTTCGGTGGTGTTCAGTGGTGCCTGTTCTGATCTAACATACGAAGGAGACCACCTACTAAGCCCCTACTGACGACAATAATTGCTTAGTCGCGGAGCCGGCGTGAGTGAGCTCTCCCTCCGGAGGGCGCCACCACGTCCGTCCAACGACAGTCCCCATGGACTCGCCGATACCGGTGACCCCGACGGAACCAAACCAAGGCCACACAGACGTGGACAGGACATCGCAATTGAGGTCACCATGAGAGCAGGGCATGAAGGGCCACAGAACCTGGGACATTTTTTTTTTTTTTTAATGCTGATCGATGAGAATGAGGATGATTAAGATGATGCTACGGATTTCCATTTCGGTCTGAGACTACATGACAGGGCTGTACTCTACGCTTCCTTTTATATATATCCCGGCGTCAACCAGGCCCGAGAGATACAGGCACCTGCAGTGTTGGTCAGGAAATTTGAGCAACACTCTCAGAAACGCATCCATTAAGTGGATGAAACTCGACTGTGTGGTCCCAGTCTTCCCAGCTGAGTCCGCAGCAAACTCAACTCTGGGTAGGAGCCGGTCGGGGCAGAAAAACCCATATAACTCTGATGGGATTCGAACTCACGACCTCCCAGCCGGGAGTCCGCGACGCTAACCACTTCGCCACGGCGGCTGGTTGCTTCAGTTGTTCTTGCTGAATCTTGCAAAGCAGTGTTCTTCCTTTCGTCGTCTTTTCTTTTTTCTGGTTTCAAAGTTAGGTGAGTACAGGCGGAGATTGAGACAAATTTTAAAAGTCCTTCTTAATGAATCCGCCGAACAACGGAGACACACAGTACTAAGTATATTAATCTGATGAAAGTGATGATAGTAAAAACGGTAGAAGTGATATAAGTAAACGACCTTGTTTCAGTTCAACGCCCAACTTCCACCGAATATGGGAAGATAAGTGATTGCCAGTCCTTTTCATTGTTCTGAATGCTGTTCGTCTTGCCCGAAGAAGACCTAAGAGGTCAAAACGCGTCATGTTTTGTCTTGTAGTTTGTCACTATTGTTTGGCGGACTCCACGAAGAATTGTTTGTAAAAGTTCGTTTTGTAGTTTATCAGGCATGTAGTCCATCGTTGAGGGCCACATTGAAACCGGGCTGACAGATTTTTTTTTTTTTTCAGTTTTTCATGGGAAATTCTTTAGATACTGTGTGTTGTGGTCTGCATCCTGTGATTGCCTTCGCCAAGGAGGAAGATCATGGTTGATAGGAGCCGGAAGTGGATCATCATTGGCTGCATCTTCTTCTGTCTTTCATTTTTTGTAGCTCACGTTCTTCCACTGTTTCAGCAGCGCCTTCTGTCGTTGGGGTCACCACAGCCCGCGAAGGGGCGGCCAGTCTTCGGGAGCGTAGGTCTACCGACAGCGTGTTGGGCAGCTTTCTTGCGTACGTCCATGACAGCTGACGTGGCTTGTCTCTTGTGGGTGCTTCCCGGAATTCCCTCCCCAGGTCACTGAGGTCCTGCAGAACTCTCTTCTCTCTCTCTCTCTCTCTCTCTCTCTCTCTCTCTCTCTCTCTCTCTCTCTCTCTCTCTCTCATCGTGTTCATCTTCTGTTCCCTAACGTTGAAGGTTTTGAAGTTGTTCGGTTCGAAAAGTGTTCAGAAGTCTCTCAGTCCTCTCTTGCAAAGTTCTCCTTTCCACGTCGTGGAAATCCTACCTGTAACACGCGCACGTACGCACGACGCATGCACACACACACACACACACACACACACACACACACACACACACACACACACACACACACACACATACACACACACGCGCGCGCACGCACGCACGCACGCACGCACACACATTTATACACTTACGTCAGTTTTGCCTTTAAGTACACATAATTGTCCTGATTTGACAAGTTTAACGGGGAAATAAAATGGCAAACAGTCAGGGTTTTTTCTTCTTTTTTTGGGGAGGGGGGGGGGGGGGGGGGGGGGAGAAAGTGGGAGGTGGGGCCAAATTGAGCAGAAAGGGGTATAGAGATGGGGTGTTAACGGAAAAGACAAGAGATGAGCAAGTCTCCTCACTCGGATGAACTGAAGTTCCTAACTTCGTCGGCTGATGGAACGATTGTTCAGCGGTCTCTTATCACCCTTAGCAGGCCGCTTACCCACCCCCCCACCCCACCCCCTATCTTCCTCTTCCACCACCGCTTTCAGTATGCGGAGAACCGACATGAAAGCAGACTACTTTAAATATCAAAATGAAATCGGAGTGATGTTGTTTGGAAACAGCTTGACAATCGCTCTCTCTCTCTCTCTCTCTCTCTCTCTCTCTCTCTCTCTCTCTCTCTCTCTCTCTCACTGTCACTCTCTCTCTGTCTCTCTCTGTCTCTGTCTCTCTCTCTCTCTCTCTCTCTCTCTGTCACTGTCACTATCTCTGTCTCTCTCTATGTCTCTGTATGTATGTATGTATATATATATATATATATATATATATATATATGTCTCTCTCTGTCTCTGTCTCTCTGTGCCTGTCTCTGTGCCTCTCTCTTTCTCTGCCTCTCTCTCTCTCTCTCTCTCTCTCTCTCTCTCTCTCTCACACACACACACACACACACACACACACACACACACACACACACACACACACACACAAACAGATAAACACACGCACGCACACACACTGACTGACTGAAACCATTACTGTCAGATTAAGATAGTGTTGTACGCACACACACACACACACACACACACACACACACACACACACACACACACACACACACACACACACACACACAACACGCACGCACGCACATACGTGAATGGATACAGAGATCGGTCGAAAGTTAAATAATTAGAAGTGTTTACACACACACACACGCGCACACGCACGCACGCACACACACACACACACACACACACACACACACACACACACACACACACACACACACACACACAAACACACACGCACGCACACACACTGACTGACTGAAACCATTTACTGTCAGATTAACATAGTGTTGTACGCACACACACACACACACACACACACACGCACACACACACACACACACACACACGCACACACGCAAACACGCAAACACACACATAAACACACATACGCGCGCGCGCGCAAACACACACACACACACACACACACACACACACACACACACACACACACACACACACACACACACACACACACACACTGTTTCAACCGGCCGTCCCTTTCGCCTCACGACGCCAGAGGCTTGTCTTCAGCCTTCTTCGTAGAACTGTATTGCAAGTTACTTACATGCGTGTCGGCTTTTGTCCTGATTTCACAAACACGTGAAACACGTGAATTTAAAACAAGATCGTAGCACCAACTGATCAAAAAATATATTCCCCAAGTAACATGAGCCATAAAATGTATTTCTGGATATTCAGAGAATGAATGAAAAGATTAGTTTCAAAACGAGGTGGCTGAGGAGGGCAGTTGAAACAAAATCAATTTTAAAGAGAAATGTTACGTGTTCCGCAAGACAATGTGGACACATTGCAGGACAAAACACGATGCATTTCGACCTCTTGGGTCTTCATCAGGTAAAGCGAACAACATTTGGGACAATGGAAACGAAGAACGAGCAATCACTTATCATATTCGGCGCAAAATGAGTGCTGAATGAAAAACGAGGCCGTTTATAAGGGGGACCCTGGAAGTTGAATAATAATGATGATGACGATGATAATAATAGTAATAACGGTGGTGATAGTGATGATGGTGGAAATATTTGACTGATAAGGGGAAGGATTACTACCACTGTGATAACAATATGACGGTAGTAGTTATAGTATTAATAGTGGCTTAACACAGAAGAGGGGAAAGGAGAGGGGTTACAGGACAGTAGAACATCATGTTTTTTTTTTATCAATGTATATAAAAAAGCTAAAATGTGCTTGAAGTGGGACCGCACACTCAAATCTTGTTTCTAGTTAGGATGACCCTGACCAACAATACGTGCAGCCCGGTCGCTAGTCTTTCGCTCGTGGATAGGTCTTTGGAAATCTTGTGCACAAAAACTGTTACAAGTCGGTAGTACAAACCACATAAATGAAATTGAACAAATGTGTGAAAAGGACAACCAAATTTTTTTTTGTTTTTGTTTTTTGTTAACTTGAGGTATGCTCCTCTGAACCCGTACGGATAAGGCCACGTACAGTTCGGATTGCGAACACGCACCTGCCGCAGGTCGTACGGTATGATGAAATCACGCGAGAATGTGCAATACGGGTTGGATAGGTGATGTGGGTTGGATAGGTGACGTGGGTTGGAAAGGGGATGTGGGTTGGATAGGTGACGTGGGTTGGATAGGTGACGTGGGTTGGATAGGTGACGTGGGTTGGACAGGTGATGTGGGTTGGATAGGTGATGTGGGTTGGATAGGTGATGTGGGTTGGATAGGTGATGTGGGTTGGATGGGTGATGTGGGTTGGACAAGCGAGCGATGTATGCAGCCCGTACCGGAAAAGGGACGTGGACTATAAAACTGTATGTTACAAACCAATCCGTACACCGTTTAGGGGAAATGGGGGGAAAAAGCTTAAAATCAACCCGTCCACAGTGACTAGTGCTGGTTAGCTTGACTATTCAAACCCTGTGGTGAGACTGTTTTTGATTTTAGTCATCAAAAAGGTTTCTCTTTTCAATGTAGATAAAGATTTTCGTCGTGCTCCCTTCAAAGACAACACGTTTAAGAATGGCAAGGGAACGGTTAGGAGAGTTAAAATGGCAAGGGTACAAGCGTTCCTGCGTTTTATCTGGTTTGCAAGGAGTTCTTGGTTTCGCCAACAGACTGTGTGTGCGTGCGTGCGTGCGTGCGTGCGTGTGTTGACATCTGTTGCAAACCAAAAGATAGATCACATTTTTTGCTTTCGCAGTCCAGCATCTCTGATTCCAAAAGTCTCGTTAGTTCTTGAATTGAACAAGCGCTTGCTTTCCGAAGGACGATCAGAGCACACAACACATTTCTCACAGCAATTGTAACATTATTGACATGCAGAGACGAGGGGATGGGGGCTGAGGGAGGGGGGCAGAAGGCATTGAAATACTTTTTTCTGTTAAATGGTTTGTAGTTTCTTTCACCACTCTACGGGGCTTAGGAACTGCCTTCCCCATAGTGTTGCTGTTATATAGTACTGGAAGCTGTTCCGTAAGCCATGTTCTGAGGGTAGGGTAGGAAGGGTTGCGAGTTACTATCACAGGCACCCTATCTGTGATCTTTTGGGTTTTTAGTTCAAATCTATCTATCTATATATAGGTGTGTATGTGTGTGTGTGCGCGCGCGCGCGCGCGCGCGTGTGTGTGTGTGTCTGCTTGCCTATGTATTGGTGCATAATGTATGCATGCATGTGCAGAAATATTTATATATAGGCAGTACAAATGGTTGTTTTCGAAGCAAACTTGTGTGCTGTCAAGAAAAGATATGATGTTTATACACGCATTATGCCCCATTTTCATTTTTGTCTTCTCAACGCCATCACCGACACCATCACCATCTCTACGCCCCATCCATCACCCTTTTTTTTTTTGGGGGGGGGGGGGGGGGGGGGGGGGTAAATCCTTAAATAAACGATTGCCTGTCGTAGTCTTCATTACATTGAAATGTCGGCTCTCACTAATCGTCCTCCAATACGTTATTGCTCAGACACATTAATTTGTCAGTCACCAAGAACTTGCGTTAGGAGAACTAAGTGGAGGCTCTGTACGGAACTCGTAGACGTTTGACAACTCTGAAGTAACTGACAATGCTAGGATTATTAAACAGTAGAGCCTATCACTGACTGTTGACACATTGTTATATTATTAAACAGTAGAGCCTATCACTGACTGTTGACACATTGTTATATTATTGAACAGTAGAGCCTATCACTGACTGTTGACACATTGTTATATTATTGAACAGTAGAGCCTATCACTGACTGTTGACACATTGTTATATTATTGAACAGTAGAGCCTATCACTGACTGTTGACACATTGTTATATTATTGAACAGTAGAGAGCCTATCACTGACTGTTGACACATTGTTATATTATTGAACAGTAGAGCCTATCACCGACTGTTGACACATTGTTATTGAACAGTAGAGCCTATCACTGACTGTTGACACATTGTTTATTTAACAGTACACAGCTGAACACTGGCTATTAACACATTGTTGCATTATTCAACAGTACAGCTGAACACTGACTGACACCTTGTCATCTCCCCAATACCCTTGGTGGACCCTCAAGAACCGGATCAGTCCTTCATTCTGAGGCTGAGTGCTGCAGTACTTTACTCATTCAAGCGTGTCTGCTGCTAACTTCCTTACCGGCACTTTCTGACCTTTTTCTGGCCCTCACTGATCGCTCTGAATGGCAGCTGGTTTTGGGGTTTGTGTTCTTGGGGTGGAGAACACCAAAGAATGGCGTTGTGTCTTCATTTGACACCGAAGCTTAACCACCAACACAGAGAGAAATGGGTTCCACTCTCCAGCGGCAGTCGGAGGACGAGTGTTGCTTTCAGCTGGCGATGTAGATGGGTTTTTTTTTTTCAAGGCTGGACTGGGATTCCACTTACTGGCAGTGACAGATTCTGTATTCATCCTTCGATGTTCTTTGTTCACTTCTCTTCAGTTTATCACCACTCTCCTGTCTTCATTTCTCCAGACTTGTCGTGGTTTTAATGACAAAGGAACGGTGGGCCTGCGGTTGATTTTCTGCCCAATCCTTGTACGTGTAAATATGAGAGTCTGTGTGTGTGTGTGTGTGTGTGTGTGTGTGTGTGAGTGTGAGAGAGAGAGAGAGAGAGAGAGAGAGAGAGAGTGTGTGTGTGTGTGTGTGTGTGTGAGTGTGTGAGTGTGTGTGTGTGTGTGTGTGTGTGTGTGTGTGTGTGTGTGTGTGTCCCCCCCCCCGTCCCCCCCCTTCGGCTTGACAGTGATTATGTATGTATATGTGATTTATATGTGTGCGTGTACATGCGCGTGAACATGCTTAATGGTCGAGTTGAACGTCCTCACAGCAGATGCATTTAGGGAGAAATTGTGTGCATGCTGCAGCACACAGTGATCCATTTCCTCTGACAGAAACCTGGGTCATGTCGTTCATTCCAAGGTAGTCAGTTTTTTCCATCTTTCCCAGACAGTCGTATCTGTCTGTCTGTCTGTCTGTCTGTCATCCCTATTTATCCTCCATCTGTTCCTCCTCCTCTCTCTCTCTCTCTCTCTCTCTCTCTCTCTCTCTCTCTCTGTGTGTGTCTGTGTGTCTGTGTGTGTGTGTGTGTGTGTGTGTGTGTGTGTGTGTGTGTGAAAACATAAGTGAGCTAATTGTTGCTGTGACTTCCAATTTCACTGTCCGTTGTCCTTCAATCTATCAATGATAATGTCTGCACCCAGCATTTCCTTGCTGTTATCGAGAAAGTTTTGATTTTTTTTTTTCTATTGTATGTTACTTCCTGGTAAATGATTTACTTCCTGGTAGATGATTTACGTTAGCTGTGGATATTTCTTTTCATATTATGCATCTAGCAGGTTGGAGAAAAAAGTTTTTTTGTTGTTGTTCACGCAGTGTGTACCTTGTTAATTGTTCTCATTTTTCATGAATTATATCCAGAATGGATAGCGATATACCTGTTTTTGTCTCTCAACCGTCAGAACCCCAACAATGCGAAAAAAAAGACACGATGTTTTCATTCTTTGAGAAACAGAAAAAAAAACTGTGTTTTCTTTTTTTAAAAGATGCACGTTTTGATCAAAAGACGTTTTTTTTTTTGTCAAGCTACGAATCAAATGCCAGAGGTGTTGCAATAATATTCAGTAACAACTTCGAATTTAATGCAAAGCGAGTCATCAAAAGGTGACATGGAAAAATACATTACTCGTCGGAAATGCATAAACTGGAGACTACCGGAATTGCTATGATATTAGAGATAAATTTTCTAGATTGCAAATGGACAATATAATAATATCCGTGGATTTTTAAAAATCCTGTACTTGACATCTGCTGCAGAGATATTCATAATTATAAACACATAATCTTAACGGGAAAGAAGTCGATGAAGACATGACAGAAAGTGTAGAATTAAACACTACTTGGCAAGAGTTATATCCTGTGTGTTGTCTTCGTGTAACAGGCGATGCTAGATTTCTTTTTAATCAGTGACACAGGTCTTTCTCGTGTAGAAGACGCAGACGTTGATTGCAGTTATCGAACGAGTCATTCTGCTGTTCTGTTTCTGTTGAACTGAAGTTTAATGAAAATGTAAAACGTAATACTTTTTGGACACTAAATTCGTCCCTTTCAAAAGATGTAGCTATAGATGGAATGAACACTGAAAAAAAAAAATGTTCAAGAACATGCAGTCAGCACTAATGACCCTGTTATATCGGATGGTGAGCTACAATTATCCATTCTTTGATTTTCTTTCGATGAAGATCAAGGGACAATTTCATGTCCTACTGCAGAAAATGAGGAAGACTATGAGGGAAGGAAAACGATTTGAAAAAGAACCTCATGAACTAGAAAAAAAAAAATTGAGAAGAAAAACTAGGATAATGTAAGAGCACATTAATATGAAAAAAAAGAACAAATGAGGGGTATGAGAGAAATGCGAATAGAAGGTGTACTGTTGAGATGAAGATATAGGCGAATAGCGGATGGAGAAGTCAGTAGTTGTTTTCGTCGTCTTGAAAAAAGGACACCACATCAGCAATAATATGACTACAATAAATTGATCAACAAGGCAAGGTTTTAACAAGTATTAAAAAATCCTTGAAGTACGAACATTTCATAGATCGCTCTGTTGTTGTTGTTGAGAATAATGACAACCAAGACTTGGTAAAAGACACCTCATGTTTAGATAAAGCAGGAGCAGTTGAACTAGACAAAAGATCACTCCAGAGGAAGCGACATTTGTCGTAATGACCATGAATGATATAAAGGTCCTGGCTCTGACGGTTTTACTATTGAATTCTAAAGAGTTTTTCAGTTTTTTTTTTCAAAGATTGGTTTATTTGTTATTGAAGCGCTGAACACAAGCTTCAGAAAAGAGGAACTATCATATGTTCAGAAGGAGGGAATTTTTACACCTATATCAGTCGGTGACAAACCTAGGATGCCTATTTTATTGTTAAATGTGCTCTTTAAGATAGGATCGTCTTGCGATGCAATTAGAATAAACCATGTATTGCCTACGATACACGAGGACTAGGCCAAAAAAGATTTATTAAAAAATACGTTGGTGATAATCTAAGATCAATATATGACACCATATCCTATCTAGACGAGCATTACTACCTGGATTGTTGTTAAACATGGGTTTTGAAAAACAGGCCTTTGATTCGATAAATGAGGAAATTTTGTGTTCAAATTTTTAAAAGCATTCGGCTTTCAAGAAGATATACATGTAGGTAAAAAGCACATTTACAAAAAATAAAGTCTTATTATTGTAAACAGTCAGGTTTCAAACTGGTTTGAAGTTAAAAGAGGTTGAATTAAAAAAGAGGTTTTCTGCTAGGAGACCCTATCTCCCCATATCTGTTTGTTCTTTGTGTCGAACTATTAGCCACAATGATTAAAAAAAAGTCGAAATATAGAAGGAATTAAAGTCAATTAAATTGAATGTAAGCTGCCTCAGTATACTGATTAGACAGAGTTCTTACTTGCAGGGGATCGTAAATCATTTGAAAATTGCATTGATGAACTTTTAAAATTTGATAGTGTGTCAAGTCTCCGCATGAGCTTGGGTAACACGGATGCAGTTCGGCTAGGGAGCAGGGAAAATAGTGAAATTTGTTACACGGGACATTAAAGAATGGATTGGAATTCAAAATTTCGAGTATTTGGCGAATGGTTTACGAACGATTGAGAAATGTGTAGATATGAATTATTCTGAATGATTAGAAGATGTGAAATATCTTTCCAAGATATGGCTGAAACACCAGCTGCCGTGGCGAAGTGGTTAACGTCGCGGACTCCCGGCTGGGAGGTCATGGGTTCGATTCCCATCAGAGTCATGTGGGATTTTTCTGCCCCGACCGGCTCCTATCCAGAGTTGAGTTTGCTACGGGCTCATTTGGGAAGACTGGGACCACACAGTCGAGTTTCATCCACTTAATGGATGCGTCTCAGAGAGTGTTGCTCACATTTCCGACCAACACTGCAGGTGTCTGTATCTCTCGGGCCTGGTTGACGCCAGGATATATCATGAAAGGAAGCGTAGAGTACAGCCCTGTCATGCTGTCTCTGACCGAAGTGGAAATCCGTAGCACCATCTTAATCATCCTCATTCTCATCGATTCGCATTTTAAAAAAAGTCAGATTCTGTGGCCCTTCATGCCCTGCTCTCATAATGACCCAGTTTCGATGTCCTCTCCACGTCTGTGGCCTTGGTTTGGTTCAGTCGGGGTCACCGGTATCGGCGAGTCCATGGGGGCTGTCGTTGGACGGACGTAGTGGTGCCCTTCACAGGGAGAGCTCACTCACGCCGGCTCCACGACTAAGCAATTATAAGTAGTCAGCAGAGGGCTTAGTAGGTGGTGTGTCCTGCGTATTGGATCAGAACAGGAGCCACTGAACACCACCGAAGTGACTCGGCAGCACAGCAGTGTGTCCTCCGGTGGGGGTTGCCTCTTGACGACTTGACATTGACTGCTCCCTGTGGATTGCCGGTGCCGGGACTGTGGCGGGACCTACGGGGCTGTGGTTGTGGACGGGGTGTTGGAATGAGCGGCGTGGGTGCACTGCCACTGAGGTGGCACAGTAGGTAGGACAAAAAAAAAAAAAAAAAAGAAAGAAAAAAGAAAAAGCAGAAATGGCTAAAACGCAAAAAAAAAAAAAAAAAAAAAAAAAAAAAAAAAATCACTTGGTATAATAGTAATACTGAAATCTATAATGCTGTCAAAGTTTACTTGCTTGTACTAAATCCACCTTTTTTTTCTTTTTTTTTTGTTTGCAAAAAAAGATTGTGAGTTGTTTACAATACAAAGCCGGATAAAAAAAAAAACAAACAAACAAAAAAAAAAAAGCCAGCGTTGAAAAGTGTGTAAAAAAAGTACCATTGGGCCTACAGAGCTCTACAGAGCTAAAAACTTTGGTTGTATTGCCAAGATTGTCCTGCATTCGTAGGGGAAGAAAGATTGAACGATGAATGGAAACGCATTCTCCTCGGTAGTTTTTCTTAGTGATCTCTTGTTAGTAAATGGCCAAGAGATTTTTTTCTGGAAGTTTACAAAATATAATCTGTTCCGGGCTAACGTTTTTTGTTGTTGAAATATTTGATTTCAAATGTAGACAAAAAAAATTCATCCGAACTCCTTGCAGAACAATTATAATAAACAAATTCAAGTTAGAAAAAAAAAAATCACTGTTTTCAGAATGCATGAAAACAAAGGCGTTTACCATTTTGGATACTTTCACTGACAAAGGTGACAAAATATGAGTTATACACTGTATTTTAAGAAATCGTCTGTTACGTAGACAGGTTCTAAATTATATTATGATATCTCGCTTGAACATTATCCAGAGACGTAGATGCTAGGGCGAATGAGGCTTGAAACTGTCGCAAACTCATTGGAAATCATGGGTTTGGTTTTGTATGCACACAGATTAAGAGATCTGAAATGGTTCCAGTTGAGAGTATTACACAAGTATTTGAGTACAAATGATTTTAAAAGAAATAGGAACTGTAGATAATGACAAATGTAGCATTTGTGATTTACATAAAGACAAAACTGACCACGTGTTATGGAACTGCACGTATATTCAAAATGTATGAAGTATCTGACTTGATGAGAGAAATGTCTAACCGCCCGTAATATACGCTCGACAGATTCACTGGTACTTCTTGGATTTGACCTGACAATTGATACTGAGTTTTTTTTTTTTTTTTAACTTCATTGTAATTTCAGCAAAGCATCATTTATGTAAATGCAAACTAGAAAGCAGCTTTCCACAAGTTGCGGTTTTTCTTTAAGTGTTGAACTTGCGATACAAAAGTTGAAAACCATAATTTTCGTTTTAATTTGAAATCATGCTGATGTGGCGCTATTATACCCAGAATACAGACTTTCTTGCTCAACATCTTTGTACATTATGTACGAAATTCTTCATTTGCTGCTGTGGCCATCTTTTTGTCAGTTGCAAAGCAATATAGTTCATTATGTATGAAATTCATCTGCTGCTGTGGCCTTTTTTTTATCAGTCGCAAAGCAATATATACATGCACAAGTCATATATTCCAAAGCAGTCTAAAACCGAACCCACTCTGTCTGTGTGCACTTAATGTTTGTCTCTCTTTATCCTGCCCCCCCCCCCTCCCCTCCCGGCTCATTGACGTATGTACGGTGCTTTGAAAACGTGAATACATCTATAATATAATGTGAACTAATTGTTTGCGTTTTCCCTCCTAAGACCTATTTAGCCTTTTTGTGTCCATTTTCATTCATTTTCATTTGTTTTCTTGTTGCAAAGTATTGTTAAAAAAAGGCAAATGAAACTGCATAAAGTCTGAACTTGTACTCAGAACAAAATGTCCAATACATGGTAAACCAGTCGGTGTTTGTAAGACGGGGAAATCCCATTCCTGCCACCATGTGTGCGATCAGTCCGTCTTTATATTGACATAGAAACAATGTTCATTTTGAACGCCTCGGTTTATCCATACATAACCAAATCCAAACCGATATGATTTATAGTGGATATTCAAAACCCACAATCTTGTCTCTTCCGTTCAGGTCGTATAATATCTTATGAGCTTTTTCTGGTGATCTATCATCATTCTTTTCTGTTAGCTTTAACCAGAATCGAAGACAATATAACAGAAAGTTTATACAGATAGGAAATCGAATGGTTTCTCCACAGACAAAATCATTGAGTGTTCGCATTTCAACTTTTAAATGTTCCTTTAAAGCAAAAAGGTGTATGTCTTCATATTAATCGGCTGTATAAAATAGTTCCCATAATTCTGTATAATACTGAGCAATGGGTTGAACCGATGAATCTTAACTTCGAAAATATTTCTAGATTAGTATTTCAAAGAATGTACAGTTTCTTTTTTTTTTTTTTTTTTTTTGGTGGTGGTGGGGTGGTGGTGGTGGTGGGTGTTGGGGGGTGGGGGTGGAATAGCTCAGTGGTAGAGCGCCGGACTTGTAATCTTGGTGATCCTGGGTTGCGGCTGTTCGAATCTCCGTCGGGCCGTTTCGGTACAAGGGGATTTTTCCCTCGGAGTTAACAGTGGTTCTGACTCCATTTTCCATACAGTCCTTCGAACGAGACCATAAAACTGAGGTTCTGTGTGTGAAGGCACGCATAACATATCGTTCACACGTAAAATCCCATCACCAACTTTCGGAAGAGAAGGCCACTTTGGCCGTTGGTATGGATGACACGTTACACATAATGTGCACCTTCCCCGAAGCTGGAGTATTGTTGCCTTAATGGCGAGATAAAAAACGGTGATAACACAAAACTCCACTCCCATTGCTGGGTAGATGGGGGATTAATCCTTGCCTGTCTATACAGGGAGTGTCCGCAGGAGCATCAGCCTGTGTGCGCAGAGAAAAAAAAAAATCATAATGCAAAGCAGAGCTTTCTCCGCTTTACATACCAGGACATTGCGAGCCAACGCGAAACTAAATCTTGCTGAAAGCAATATACCTAGGTAACTAGAAGCATTTAAAACAGGCGTCACATTATTGCTATATGTCCAGTTTTCCCTTGCTGCTAAGTAGATACCTTTTCGAAACACGCCGATATTGCTTTAACTAAAATTCACTTTTAAATCAGTGAAAAAAAACTGCGTGCTGCAGACTGTTTAACCGCGTTTGTAAGACCAATACTTGTCTCTGATTGTAGTGCGACTTCGTCAGCTGGTAACAATGTAGCTCAAAATCGTCAGTTTTAAACACTGCACCATGATTACCATTTTGAATAATTCGTATGGCAGTTCATCAATTGTTAAACAAAACAAAACAAACAAAAAAAAAATACCCAAACAAATAAACAAAAACAAACCAGCGCGCACATCGCCGTACTTAACACTGTAAAAGAACCTGACGAAATCAATTAGTTTCTATTCACAAAGTATCTTCACTTTATCATTACAAAAACAGCTTTTGATGCAATTACATACATTTCCATTTATACCATTTTTTCTAAAAACCAGAACTGAGCAAAAACTGTCATCTCGACAGAATAAAAAAACAACCTCAAAATCGATTAACACATGATGTTTTATTTATCAAAAGAGAACTGTTTTTGTACCAGAGCTAACAAAATAGTTTTTTTTTTAGCATGTGTGATTTACTCTTGTAAACGATGATTAATAATGTTGCGTAATTTCTATTTTACTGCTAATGTTGCGTAGCGAAATGCTCTATAACTGTTAGGGTTGTTCACATATTTTGTAACAATAGAAAGGGAGGGGGATGGGGGGGGGGGGGGGGAGAGAGAGAGAGAGAGAGAGAGAGAGATCGTGCGGCAACATTGTGCCACGCACACACACGCACGCACGCACACACACACACACACACACACACACACACACACACACCGCTGCACAGCACAGCACACAAACGCGCCAGCGATTACAGACAACCCCAAACCACAAAAGTTAATGTCTTCCACAGTTTTATTGACTAAATTTAGCAAGTCGAAACGTCCTTCCAGATTACTGTTACACACAATAGAGACACACACGACTCAATAACATTACGACACATGGAGAGGAAAAAAAAGATTTAAAAACAAAGAAATCAAAGAAAAATTACATGCGTTACTTCTTCATCAGCAACTTAAACTGGCATGAAAGATACTCCTCAGAACATACAGCTAGCTACTTGAAGAGGGCAAACATCAACGCTGAGACAACGGTCTTTATGGTGTACCGCTTTCGAAACGGTCCACTTTAACGTTTCCGTCTCGAAAAGTTTTTTTTTTTTTTTTCAACCACAATAAAGTGCTGCTCTAAGTCTCTCTCTCTCTCTCTCTCTCTCTCTCTCTCTCTGTGTGTGTGTGTGTGTGTGTGTGTGTGTGTGTGTGTAATTATTGTAATTATCTTTTTATGCGCGAGTACCTCACGATACAGGTAATGCGAGTCCCAAATTAAGGGCACTGATCGATGGAGGAACATTTTTGTCATTATTTTTCTTTCTTCGTTGCAGATCCCTAACTTGCAGAGAGAGAGAGAGAGAGAGAGAGAGAGAGAGAGAGAGAGAGAGAGAGAGAGAGAGAGAGAGTGTGTGAGCGTGTGTGTGTGTGTGTGTGTGTGTGTGTGTGTGTGTGTGATCCAGACATTAAACTTCTTCAGACAAAAGCTGTTAAAACTTATATATGTAGCTTTGAGGGCGCGAAATGTAACTGCACAGCAGAAAGGCAATTTATTAACATCAAGTGCAGGTCATATCCGTTGTGTAGCATTACTCTCTTTATGATGATGATGGCTTTTCATGAGGGAAATGGTAAATCAGATGTTTTGAAAGTAAGAATATCCCATACAATCACATCGTATTCTTGTGCTGTGACATTTCAGAAGCCTGGCTGAAATTGTGACTTCAGCATTAGCCGTTAATGTAGTGGCTGGTCAGAGTTTAGTTGTCAACTCTCTCTCTCTCTCTCTCTCTCTCTCTCCATTTCATTCATTATTTTGTTATAAGCACACATGCTCTACTTCATTTTAGTAAATGCTCTCTCTCTCTCTCTCTCTCTCTCTCTCTCTCTCTCTCTCTCTCTCTCTCTCATTGGCGCGCGCAAGTTCGCTCGGTGTAAATGCCGTCCTAAAAACAAAAACGAGGCATCTACAGGTAAACAGATACAACAATTACAAACACATCGAGTGACACTTAGAAAACCTCCACCCACCCCTCCCCCGTCTCTGTCCCTCTGTCCATCCTCAGCAGCATGATGGCGGTGACACCACCATCACGTGACCCCGCACGTGCCGCAGATTTCTAACTACTGGGTGCGCGCGCACCGTCTTAGTCTCATGTTAAACATTAAACGAAAGAGGTCGGGGCTAAGAGTCTCCATGCGGTGACTGGAACACACCACAGCTGTGAAAGCGCCCCTGACGTCTAGCTACGTTCATAGCGCTTTACATCCCCTCCGTCGAACTCGCTTCTTCCTTGTCGTTTGGGCGTGGGTCACACGACAATGTTTCAGAAGATAAACATTTTGAAGAGGCGCAACTAAGAATAAATAAATAAAATTACTGAGTATTTCGAAACTGTTGGTTTCCTAAGTAATGTACCATTTTTCCTACCTGAAGATGTTTCTGTCTTGGTAGTTGACTACTTTTTTTCAGTCCCTTTTCATTATTATGTTTCTTACTTTATTATTTTTCTTTCCTGATGTGGCCCTTTGCGGTCGGCTGGGCTATAAGCACATTATCTTACCTTATCTTCCAAAATAATTCACTTTTTTTTTTTCTCTGGCAGAGTACTGTTTCTCCTTTTAAAATAATTCCATACTATTTCATTCCTAAGAAGATCACTGCTTGCAGTTTACTGTTTTTCCGTTTTTAAATAATTCAATACTACTTCATTCCTAAGAGGATCACTGCTGGCAGTTTACTGTTTTTCCTTTAAAAAAAATTCAATAATTAGAAAAATAGGGGGTTAGTTACTGCCAAGGACACAGATAAATAAAGTGCAGAACAAAACAAAATGCATTTTGACCTCTTGGGTCTTCTTCAGGCAAAAACAAATATTTAGGACAGTGAAAACGAAGAACGAGAAACCACTCATCTTCACATATTCGGCGCAAAATCGATGATTAAAAAAAATTGGTTTTGCGCCGAATATGAGGAGATGAGTGGTTTCTCGTTCTTCGTTTTCACTGTCCTAAAATGTTATTTGTTTTTGCCTGAAGAAGACTCAAGAGGTTGAAATGCTTTGTGTTCTGTCCTGTACTTTGTCTGTGTCTTTGGAGGTAACTTACCCCCTCTTTTTCTAAATTTTGCTTCATTTCCGCCCTCAGTCAGTCACGCCGTTTTGAAACTAATTCAATACTATTTCATTCCTAAGAGGATCAGTGCTTTTTCTTATCTTAATTGTTTACTATGCTTGCTTCCCAAATTCTTCTATTTAATAGTCCACTGCTTTTTTTCCCTAAGTTTTTTTCTTTGTTTTCCTAAGTAGATCAGTGTTTTGAACTACGCTTGCATCCATAGTTTATTACTTTTCCCCCACTTCAGTAGTATGGTAGTTTTTCTTACCAAGAAAGTGTTCTCAGTTGTCCGTAAGTAGGTCTATCTTTTCCTATTACAGTAGTTTACGGCCTTCTTCCAACATATCTCTTATTAAAGAAGTTTGCTACACTTTTTCCGACATAGTTTTTTTTTTTTTCAATCTACGTAAATTAGTCATTTTCCCTACTGTAGCAGTTTACTACGTTTACCTCCCAAGATAGTTTTTTCAAAATTGTCCTGAGTAGTCCACTATTTTCACTAAAGAAATTTAAAACGTTTTATTCCATAATAATAACAGTAATCTTTGTTTTTGTTAGTAGTTAGTATTTTCCTTCTCAATACTTAACTAGTTTTTTCCTGTCTAAGCAGTTTACCCCATGACATCGTCCCAAGTAATAATTTGCTACACTTTCTTGCTATAGTAGTTTACTACCTTTTCCAGTCTAGTAGTAGCAACGAATCTGCGTAATGTTGAAGGGGGGATAATAGCATGATTGGTGACCAGTAAACCAAAATACAAACGCACGCACGAAACAGGGTTCAAAGTAATATTTAATTAATTGATTCTCTCCAGAAAACAAAAATTTTCGATGAATGTTTTTTCTACAAATTCAGAAGTCGAAGGCGTATTTGTTCGTTTTACATTGTAATTTAAATAAGCGTTACTTTGTGTGTGTGTGTGTGTTCGTGTGTGTGTTTGTGTGTGTGTGTTTTCAGAAACACTGAATTCTGTTTCAAACTTCTGACATACAAACTGTCGGGATCCCAGACATTAAGCTTTACTGGCTGCTGGCAGCCTTCCTACACCATCAAATGGTACCACACCTATTAAAGCCACCGACATACAACTGCACACGATGTACACCCAGTACACAGTTTGAACTCAAACATCGCGCTTTAGTGAAGAAAACTGAAATGATCGGCCAAAGCCACTTCCCTTTGGAATGCCTCTTTTGTAAGGTAGCGTCCTGTACTTCAAAGTTATTCAAGAAAAAAAAAGATGAAAAAAAAAAAATCGGAAGAAGTGGCAGTTTCCTCCCAGTCAGAAGTTGGTGGAGATATTCATCTGGTAAATACCGTGGTATTTTCCTTCAGTCTAGAGGGACGTTAACAGAATTGGACTTATCAATCACGTAGCTCGCTTACAGTCGACATTTATACGTAAAAGAGAGACAGGTGAAAACTGAAGACGAAGTTTAAACGATGTAGAGTCCAATTCAGCTTCCTTTTATTTAACATCCACTTGTTCTTCGATACGCACAAGATTAATGCCGTCTTAAAGGCAAGACTTCAAAGCGGGAATCTTTCCGAATATGCCCACCCTTTACTTTTGTCCTCCGTACAACAAAATAGCTGCGTCTCCTCGGCATTCTTAACCTCAGTCTCAGGTTAAATTCAACTTTTCCGTCCACATCCGTCCTACAGTCTGAAAAATTCTTTGCTGGTAATTTCCCTTTCTGTGTCGCGCTCTCTGACTCTTGCCTTAAAAAAAAAAACAACAACCCCCCCCCCCCCCCCACTTATTCTGTATCTTTTATTAGAGTTGCCCACTGTCTTTCGCTTCTGCAAGTCATTCACATGTGTTTGTTATTTTAAAGTTTTTACGCTGCCATCTGCTGTCATAATTCATACTATGCCAGTTTTTTTATCATCTGACGACCTTGTGGACAGACTGTAAACTGTACGGAGTGAACTCTAAGTGCCCGTTCTGCGGAGTCTAATACATACATATACATCCACAGTGTGGTACCTCTGTTTTTCATTATAAATAAAAATGTATCGCGAGAGTGAAAAAAATCGAGATGAATAGTGGTTGCATACTAACTTCATAAGCCGATAACATCTGCTTTCCCTTCTCAGAGGAAAACAGCGATGATCCCACGGGAAAACAATGTTATGCTGTTATCCCTAAGGATGACTACCGTTTCCTTTACGATAATAAATATTTTGCCAAAGGATCACGCCGTTTTTATCAAGGAAAACAATCATCATCGGTGTTATCCATTGGAATGACGTGTTCCTATTTTGCGGGGAAAATAGAATTTACCCTGAAAAGAAAACGGCGGAAATAGGTAGAATAGATAAGGTGCTAGGGACCACAACAGTTTTCTCTATTCAAGCCGGCAGTCCGTTCAGTTATACCAGTGATGCCCGTATGCAAGCGCTTGTCAGAATAAACAGCGTTTTGCTTGAGATAAAACCCATTTTCCGCGGGAAAACAAGCTTGATGGCCATGGACCCATGTGGGAAAATCAACTGTGATCCTGAGCAGGGAAAAGCAGGCATTATCCTAAGGAAGACTGGGAACACTGTCATGATTCCAAGAAAAATGTGTGTAATCCTCTTGAAAAGAGCGAAGGTACCTTTGCTGCGTTTTATTTGTTTCCTGTTTTCGCTGCTTTCCTCTGGCACCCTCAGCACGACCTAGTGTCATCTGCCCCCACGATGTCAGGGGTTCCGTTGTTACGTTTGTGCATTGTCGTCGGCTAATACGCTCTATGCCTTTGGCTTTTATGTCCATGACGGCCTTTGTCTCGGGGAAAAGCCGAACAGGAGTATAGGCGAAAGAATGGGGAGGGGGGAAGGGGAAGAACTATCTAACGTTACATGACTACCACCAGTACGGTAACATATTAAGATAGCAACTGACTGCAAACTTCTGTGCTCCCACTGCTGATCTGACTAGGAACCGCTGTGGTGACGATACGTGTTGATAACACCATTAATGACAGAACACAAAAAGGAGAGAAAGTATGGTTACCGAAAGCCCCTCTAATTCGTCACATGCTGCTTCCGGATGCAAAGGAATTATCTATACAACTCTTTATAGACTCCTTAGTACTCTTTTTGTTTCTAGCGGTACACACGTAGCCCCGTTTTCATGCAGACATGGTTTATCAAGTATATCTGGTTTGTTCGTTTTCCTGTCTTGTGTAGTTATGTTTTATTTTCTCGGCATGGCCGTAAGTGAATCGTATCTTTGTGCTTATCATCTGACAAGTACTGCCAGGTTCAAGCAGCTAAGTTTTATTATCTCGTACAAACTGAAAGCCGTAGCGGGGTGAGGAGAAGTAAAGCTTAATTAACAAGTAGTGACAGCGACTCTTGCCACGACAGTGAATGAGATGTATATTACTCTTGAGCATGAGCGGTTTATATAGCTAGGTCCTTCACTAACGGGAAGAACAGTCACTGTCCTCACCTTTCACTATTGCCTGATGCCTCATGGTCGAAAGCGTTGTAACTGTGTCGTCATGTATGTGTTCCATTCGTTTGGAGATTTATTCTCTGTCCTGTACGAAATCAGACTTCCTACGAGAAGTTTAAGTGGCCATATTGTTATAATTCTTCAAATAGGGGCCCAACCCTACAGAAGGCTTAAGTTGCTAAGTTGCATTGGCACTCACCATTTAGTGTTTATTTCACTGTTCTTCTCATGCTTTTTTGTTTAAACTTTTATTTCAATATTCGACTTGTATGCTTAGACAACGGTCCGTTCAAGTTACCAAGTCCTGTTCATCGATAAAGCACACGTTACACGTCTGTACATCCATGGTCAGTGATTTGACCATAACGTTTTAGCGTATGCAAAGGATGGATCTCAGAGTATGCTGTTTGATTTGGTTTATATTCTTTTTTACACCTAAAAGACAAAAACCTCATTTGTGCATTTTTGTATGTCCATTTTTTATAACGGCAAATGCAGTTTCACGCTGTACGCTTTCTGTGGCCATATTATAAGAAAGTGTGTGATTAAAAAAAAAAAAAAAAACTCGTACCAGGAGGAGTCCATTAAATATTTTTCTTCATCCCACCAAGAACTGAACCACTCAACCCGCTTAAGTGAACCCATTTCCTTGTACCACCAAGAATTTAATCTGCTTCATTCTGCTCTGTGGTGCGAACATGAACGGCAGGAAAATAAAGGAAGACAACAGAGTGAAAACTAAATCATTCTACAAGCTTCCATGGCCCGAGAAGGACCGAATTCTATTTTGCTGTGTTCTCTGTCTGCTGGTGGAAAGAAGCATTACGACTCGTGCGATTCTGTCATGTAGTCGATCTTGGACAAAGGCATTTTTATCAAACATCAACAAGGATCGAGTTCTCGCTTCATGTGGACGTTTTCAAACAAACTCGATTGTTACCGAACATTAAGGAGGATGGAGTTTTTCTCCGAAGAAATCTTTCCCGGAGAAAGCGAGTTTTAGGGATGGTTAATTAAGAAGAATCGATTCTTCATAACAAAAAGTAAATTTTACTAAATATTAAAAAGGCTTGGTTCTAGCTTGATGTAGTCTTTCCCATTTAAAAAAAAGTTATCAAACATGCAGGAGGAAACGGTTCTGCTCTGGTATAGTCTTCCCCGGATAACAGTAATTTGACCGACAATAAAGGACTGAATTCTACTCGGACGTAGTCTGTCATGGATAGGAATAATTTTACCATATGTAATGGACTGAATTCCACCATACATACTCTAACTTAGATCAAGGTAGTTTTACTGAAAATGAGGGACTGAATTCTACTTCGGTGTTGTTTTCCCTGGGTAAAAGTAATTGTACCGAACAGAAAGGACTGAACTGTGCTTTGACGCTTCATGGATAAGGCAGTTACACTGAATTACAAAAAGGTTTGAGTTCTGCATTAATGTAGTCTTTCTTGGAAGGGATAATTTCACATTTCAAAATTCTGTCCAAACTTCTTGTAGTGCCACCAAAAATTTGCAGTGTGTGCAGAAACGCACAGTTACCTTGCACTTGCACTTGGTTTTTGTCAGTTTTTTTTTTTTTTTTTGTTTTTGTTGAGGTGTGGAGTCGGGTTTTCCGTGAATGCTGCAGTCATTATGTTTGAGATCAAATGGTCCTTCATTCGCTTACTTTATACCGACGTGGATTTATTTTTACAGACGTGTGCCGTTCTCTTCTTCAGCGGCGATTTGTGGCGTAATATGGCGCCCCCTCTTGTAGTCCTGCTTCTGAAATGAGCAGATAGCGTGGCAGTCACGATGTAACAAACGTATACAACAGTAACTATCAATGCTGCTCCATCATGTTGTAGGGGGTACGATGAACGTTCTTCAAGCAGACGCTTATCTCCACATCTTTCTATCATCAGTTTCGCGTAACAGTGTATAGGAGGAGCTACGACATGTCCGGTGCTTCAGGTTATCCATTCGGGACTTGCACTGCATACCCTGTGGAAGAGTCTCGGACAGAGTCGCGGCCAGGTACATGTTCATGTTAGGTCGATGTAGGGACGTCGATAACTGCAAGATTTTCTTGCATGGCAACGTTCGTATTGGTTTACACGTAGCTGGCTGGCAACAGAAAATTCTGCAGGGAAGCCATCTGAAGTGCTAGACTCGAAATTCTGGAATTGTCGTTCGAAATCTGAAGCTAGAATCCAGCTATCACATTCGTACAGAAAAAAGATTGACGCCACAGCGGACTTGTGAGTAAAAAAATTATAGGATCAGTGTGGCTGGTCCGACTATTTGAAGTACTACCAGATTTCATTTCTTGTGAGCTCATTGCCACCTCTGTGATGACGATGACTCGACATCAGTGCTAGACAGCACCACAGAGACACAGACATTCAGACAGAGGCAGGGAGTGTGATGGTGGAAAGTCCTGCGGAAATGGGGTCACTGACGTAGAGTTTATTATAAACGCCAACAGCATACCAGGATTCTCTGAGCCTTTTGACCTTCTTCCACACATAAACGGGGGCAGAAAAGCACATGCAACGAATATTCGCGAGGGTGTAGCTTTGGTTTTCACATCATGTTCAGTGTAAGAATAATACGACCTCCTTTTGGCGAATCACAGTACTGAATCGTCTTCAGCGGTGATTCAGATGGAGGGTGGGGGAGAGAGTGGAGGGGGGGGGAGAAGAAGTCGGGGAGGGGGGGGGGGGGGGGGGGGTGTCAAAGGAAAAGTATGTACGCACAACTGGCCTGTAGTGTTCAAAATTAGGTAGCACGTTATTTTCGACTTCGACCACCCTTTTTTTTTTACCCCTTTTTTTTTTTGCCCCATTTAGACATCTGTCTTTTTCTGTGATGAGCTGGAAGCAGTAATGTTTTCGAACGGGAACGGTTGGGCAGCCACGTCCGTGTAACCCCCCCCCACACACATACCTGTGGTTAGGTAACAGTCCCCGTTGGTAATGTCCGCCTCTATCACAACTAGGGGCGTAGTTATTACGTCTGGGGTGCCTGTAACTCGGCTGTTTGTCAAGTGTGGTGCCATTTTGCTGTGGACATGATCATTCCCAGTGCGTTGAAATATTCGGTTCATTCTCAGAACAGAGTTCCCTACACCACGCAATGTATGTACTGTTCTTGGTTAGACAAACATCCGCTTGTGTTGACTGGAGAGTCCTCAAACCTTCACCGTGTTCATTGTCCCTATATAAATGAGCATCAGTATTTTACCGTCTTTGAAAAGATGGTATCCTTTCCCACTTCGGGGATTATGAAGAATAGTCGAGCTAGTGGCGAGACACAGAAACGCGATGCAGGTATCCACAGATGATGTGTCGCCACACTAAGCGATGTCATACACAAGTAATCGCAAACAAGAGAAGCATTGTCTTCACCAGGGTAGAACAGGAATCAAAACCCAGCCATACTGCAACCAATCATGCCGTTTCAGGCTGCATGTTCTTCATATCGTCTTGACAAACTGCGAACCATGCTGACTGCTTCAAACTGACACAGCGCCGTCCATTCGTTCATGGGTTTCAGTGTCAGATATTTGTTTAACTTCTGATGACCACACGTTCAACGACGATGATGCGATGATATTTCGCCCTTCTGTTGCTGCTATGCGAGTTATTCGGACACCAGACGGAGAAAACTCTCACTTTCTTGTACAGTAAAATCACAATACGTGATGTGATGAAATGGTAAACTAAATTACGTGTTCGGGAAAACACACGTAAACGTTTTCAGTTAGTGTTGTGGAAACTATTCACCTAAACGAATGAACACAGGGAAAAAAAAAAACCCTTTCAGATCAGAAACGAAAGAGGGGGGGGGGGGGGGGGGTTTAATGAACTGAACATTGTTGTGGTCATAGCAGCTCAGTACATCCACACGCCGTGCGAACGAGTGAACGGCGGCCAGTAACCAGAACAGAGAATACAAATATCGCTTGCTGCCCGTCAAACGTACTACTGAATCTTCACCAACTTCCATGACCTTCGTTCAAACCTACGGCCGCGACCAGCGACCAGGACACGATGGTCTCTACCGAGTTTTCACTCAGGATCGGTCAGTCGTAAAGAAGACTCTTCACTCTGGCAGTAAACCGATGCTGCAAACTCTCCGCCGAGGTCGTCGTCCGATTCACACAGCACTCCGCAGAATCTGAACGAGTCTGCCACAGTGGCATTGGGGTGTCCTTTGGTTTTGATCAAAATCGGCGATACGACCCACAGAGAAACAAAAAAAAAAAAAAGCAAACAAAACAAAATCCCACAGAAGTGAAGAAATCTTCAAAAGTTGTTCGCCGAATCAAATGAATCCAGTCACCAAGCTCTCTCAGCCCCCTCCCTCTACACAGTTCACGACCCGTTCACGCTTTGAAGCTGCGCGTGCGGAGGCGGGGGCTGATGGGATACGGTCACGTGACCTTGCTGCTGAAGAACGCCCACGCCGGTCATGCTTCCGCTTCCGGTGCTGCCGGCGGACATGGCGGACTGCGGGCTGCTCATCTCCTCCCGCTTCTGCAGCTTCTTGGCCTTGATCCGGCGATTCTGGAACCAGATTTTGATCTGGCGCTCGGACAGGTTGATGAGCTGCGACAGCTCCCAGCGGCGGGACTTGGAGATGTAGGTGGAGCTGGTGTACTCGCGCTCCAGCTCGGCGATCTGGAACTTGGAGTAGGGCCGCCGCCGCTTGCGTAGGGTGACGGTGGTGGGAGCTATGGAGGTGGAGGGCAGGTGGATGGATTGCTGCACGTCTGAAACATCATAAAACGGCGTGGGCATTACTGCGGCGCCTGAGTTGGGTTTTTGGTTACGTTCCACAATATGCAGGGTGGGGGAAAGAGAGAGAGAGAGAGAGAGAGAGAGAGAGAGAGAGAGAGAGAGAGATTGTGCGCGTGCGACCACCGTACCTCTTCTATCTCTCTCTCTCTCCACACACACACACACACACACACACACACACACACACACACACTGATATTCAGCATCTACATAATTCATATTTACTTTTAACAAATCAGTAGTGGGAGAAGATTAAGTGTAGGCTAACAATTCCTCTGTCATTACAATAATGAGTTTGCAAATATAAAAAGAAGAAAAAAAAAAGGTGGTGTGTGTGTGTGTGTGTACGATAACTGGTGTGAAAAATAACGGTTTTGGATTACAACTGTAAATCGTTCACCAGCACATATGGAGACGATTGTAATTCATCTTAAACAGAAACCTTCATTTCGCCCGCTCAGAGGCCTGTCGTCCGCTACTTCAGACCGCCGGCCAGAGAGACAATCCCCAAACTGGGTTTACCGAATTGTAAAATTCATGTTAAAAAAAACGTTTCAATTTACGGAAGGAATGCAACGTTTATACACGCCATCTCGAATCCATGAACCTTCGTATATCGAAACTTGATGTTCTACAATTCCTCTTTTTTTTCTCGTTAGATTATTTTCTAAATCAAGTATCCAGGCGTATTCTAAACTTATTTCCATTATGTAAAAGAAAAAAAAGTCGGGACTATGCGTAAACAAAGTTGATTTAACAAAAGCAATGGTTGTGAAAAGGACCCCACCTTTACGGTCTTTAAAACAGTTGGTAACTCACTTTATAGTTCAGGAAAGTACTCTCTCTCTCTCTCTCTCTCTCTCTCTTTCGCGCGCGCGCGCGCGCGCGCGCGCTCGCTGCACACACTGGTGGGTGGGATCG
The DNA here is from genome assembly GCA_016801955.1 of Conus betulinus. Classification (NCBI taxonomy): domain Eukaryota; kingdom Metazoa; phylum Mollusca; class Gastropoda; order Neogastropoda; family Conidae; genus Conus; species Conus betulinus. Next base: position 98,641 of record JADBJO010000291.1, read on the forward strand.
GTGGGGGGTGAGAGACTCCATTAATCTATAAGAATATAGGTTTCTGGATTCTGGATTCGACATTAGAAAAGTATTTAGACTCAGAATCAAAAACTTGCTTTGTGAATATTTCGACAGCGCCGCCCTGTCTTCTTCAGCTCACTGTTGCTGTTGTGGCAGCGAGGCCTGGTGGGGCGACTGTTGTGTGGGGTAAATACTTGTCAGGATTGATTGTAGATGGGGGGAAGTTCAAAACCTTGATCTCTGTTCAGGCTGGGGCGTCTAGTCTTGATTTCGATGGCTTCTTTAACTTTTCTTTTTTGTGAGAAAGGGCTCTGTAGATAAGATCTTGGTTTCTTGGGGGCTGAAACTGTGGCCTGTGGCTTGTAGGTGTTCGTGTATGGCATAAGTAGATCGGTTTTGGTGTTCCTGCAGATGGGTGGTGAGCGGTCTTGCTTTTCTCGCCAATGTAGGTATTGGCACAGTCTTGACACCCTACCTGGTACACTACACTACACTGCTTGTGTGCGCGCGCGCGCTTTGTGTGTGTGTGTGCGTGTGTGGTGGGGGGGGGGGGGGGTTCATAAATACATCAGTACATTGTGGTCCAATTGCATTTTGCCAAATCAGTTACATTACTACATCTCCGATATTTTGCGCGTGCGGGCGGGTTGAATAGGTGGGGAAAACAAGTAGCCTAGTGCAGATGATCATTGCTACAGTCTTTACAGGAGTTTACATGTAGCCTACTGTAGATGATCATTGCAACAGTCTTTAGAACAGTGTATGAGTAGCCCACTGTACACGATCATTGCTACAGTCTGTAGAAGGATGTACCAGTAAACCACTGTAGACGATCATTGCTACAGTCTTGAAGAGTTTACGCTTAGCCTACTGTAGATGATCATTGCTACAGTCTTGAAGAGTTTACGCTTAGCCTACTGTAGATGATCATTGTTACAGTCTTTAGAAGAATGTACACGTAGCCTACTGTAGATGATCATTGTTAGAGTCTGTAGAAGGGTGTACAAGTAGCCCACTGTAGAAGATCAGGGCTACAGTCTTTAGTAGAGTGTTCAAACGTAGTCGTCCCCGTGGGGAATGCCTGGGACTTCCCCAGCTGGTCGGAAGTTCTTTGCTAGTAAATTGTTCTTCTCTGTGACTCCTTCGATTTTTTTCTCCCGCTGGGTTTTGTTGTTGTTGTTTTTTGTGTGTTTGTGTGTGTGTGTGTGTGTGTGTGTGTGTGTGTGTGTGTGTTTAATATTGGGGACTTTTTTTTTCTGCCAGGTAAAGTGTTCTCGTATCCGCAGTTTGCACTATTTGGGGCACAGTTCTTCTTTAGACAGTTTTTTTTAACTGATTTGGCAAAATGCAATTGGACCACAATGTACTGATGTATTTATGACCCCCCCCCCCCTCACACACACACACAGGCACGCACACTCTCTGTCTCAGTCTCTCTCTCTCTCTCTCTCTGTATTCGTATTTCTAATGGACATTGTGTCATGTTCAAACTACATCAGAATGAACAAAGAGGAATTTTAAAAAAAAAAGCTTTTGCGGATGATATTTACACCTACAGAGGACATCCTATGCGCAGTTCCAAAATACATAGAACACAGGTTTAAATGGATAATGCTATTGGAACATTTCGTGTTCGAATGAACTTTAACAACGTTCCCCGAACGACGGCAAAGTACACAGCAGTACAAGTAATAATCGCATTTAATCACTATTTCATTACATGCCAGCTTCTTTTTATGTAATCTTGCGACCAGGTGGTACACATCGTACATTGTATGTAGATGGACACTAGCTGTCCATGCTGTGGTGCCTGTTCGCTCATATACTTTCATCCCAGTCTGTTTTTCACCTGTTTTTTAATTCTCTCATCATAGTCATTGATTCGTTTATCCCCCATGTTTAAATTGTGCGCAGTGTGATCTTCAATCTTAGCAGATGAAGTGTCGTGTATATGCACCAGTCCACATGCAGCACACCTCCTTAATGAAACTGAAACTCTCTAAAATGTTTCTCTTCATTTCCTCAAGTCTCCCCCCCCCCCCCCACCCCCCAATCTGGGATGGAGAAACTACAGGGAACGGCTGGCGTTGTCGTCACTGCCATGTCTCATCCGCATCGAGGAAGTCGGAAGTTTAGCTGCGTTGACAGTCGCTGATTTTCTTGTCCGTTTTTTTTTTTTTTTCAGTTTTTATGATGTGACATTTTCTTTTTGCTCTATGAAGTTGACAGCCTTGAAGACGCTCTGTGTACACGGGCAGTAAATACTAAACACTTAAACAAAATAGGGGAAGTTATTATTTTGAGAGAGGGAGGCAGACAGACACATACAGACAGACAGTCAGAGAGACAGATCAGACAAAGAAATTGTTTTTGGACACCCGACTGGAGGCATCAGATTTTCTCAGGAGCTAGACGCTGTAAGTATAACGAAGTTTTCTTTGAACGTAGTCGTAGGAGAGTAGGCCAACCAGATTTCAACTGATGTCTCCGAGATGTATTATGAAACCGAATAATGGGTAACTGCTCCGTGGTAATCCCTTTTGTCAGCAGAAATCTGTTCGTTTCTGCCAGTTGGAACATTCGTTTGTAGTGCTTTTTAGTTGCTTTTTTTCATTTTTCTAGTCCCCTTTTCTCCGAAGAATAATTGTTTTGATCTCTCCCCCCCCCCCCCCTCTCTCTCTCTCTCTCCTCTCCCTCCTTACCCCCCTGTCGCTCAGTCCCTGACCGAAGTCTGTCGATCATGATCTAAGTATTGTAACCCTGATGTTGGTCTTGCTTGTATAACGATAACATTTATTCCCCGCTCCCCTTCCAACCCCCCCCCCCCCCCCTCCACGTCTTCCCCCCCCCCTTTCCCGAGTACATCATCATAAACTTGAATGACGCAAAGATAAATACAGAGAACAGGTTTGTCGATCTAGATTAATGGACATTAGAAAAGTATTTAGACTCGGAATCAAAAACTTACTTTGAGAATATTTCGACAGGGTCGCCATGTCTTCTTCGGCTCACTGTTGTTGTTGTGGCAGCGAGGCCTGGTGGGGCGACTGTTGTGTGGGGTGAATACTTGTCAGGATCTGATTGTAGATGGGGGGGGGGGGGGGGGGGGAGTCAAAACCTTGTTCTCTGTTCAGGCTGGGGCGTCTAGTCTTGATTTCGATGGCTTCTTAACTTTTTCTTTTTGTGAGAAAGGTTTCTGTATATAAGATCTTGGTTTCTTTGGGGCTGAAACTGTGGCCTGTGGCTTGTAGGTGTTCGTGTATGGCAGAAGTAGATCGGTTTTGGTGTTCCTGTAGACGGGTGGTGAGCGGTCTTGCTTGCTTTCTCGCCAATGTAGGTATTGGCACAGTCTTGATACCCTACCTGGTACACACTACACCACACTGCTTGAGGGGGTCCGTTTTGTCTTTGAGATGGGTCAGTTGCTGGCGTAGGGAATTGGTGGGTTTGTGGAACACTTTGCATCCATGTTGTTGGAAGGTCCTGGCCAGACGCTCTGAGACTCCTGTAATGTAAGGGATCCCCACTTTCACACTGTCCGTATCCGTAGAAGAAGGGTAGGGAACTCGAGGGTTGTCCCACATCCATGCAGGGTATCCATTAGCGGAAAGGGCAGTCTTGATGTCTTCTTCTTTTTTCAGCTCTTCCTCCTTAGTGGAACGCAGTACAGAGGTTCTGTGCATGAGGGTGTTTACGACAGATCTCTTGTTTTGGAGGGGGTGGTTGGAGCGAAAGTTCAGATATTGGTCAGTGTGGGCGTGTTTCCTATGGACACTGGTCTCCACCCTGTCGTCATGGGTTCGGAATATGAGAGTGTCCAGGAACAAGATCTTCCCTTCTGATTCAGTTTCAGAGGTGAATTGGATACTGTCATCGATGGAATGCAGGTGAGTGGTGAAGCTGTCAACCTCTGTCTCCTGTATGCGGGTCATGGTGTCATCCACATAGTGGTATCACATACTGGAGGGTTGGCAGCGGTCTCAAGGGCTACTCTATCAAAACGTTCCATGTACAGATTGGCTGTCACTGGAGATACTGGCGAACCCATGACAGCTCCTTGTTTCTGCTGGTAGAACTCATGGTTGAAGGAGAAGTAGGTGCTAGTGAGGCACAGTTCCAACAGTTCTAGCACCTGTTCTGTAGTGAGTGAGTTCACACTGGTGACGAAGGTGGTAGTCATCCTCAATCTTCTCCCAAATGACTTGGGAGAGCCTTGGGTACAGGGATGCTAGTGAAAAGTGCACAAACGTCATAGGAGACAAGTTTCTCCCTGGAGCCAGTTGCTGGTTTTCCATCTTCTGTACAAAGTCTGTACTGTTGACTACGTGGTGCCCGGTCTGTCCAACTGAAGGTCCCGATACTTGTGTCAGGACTTTGGAGGTATTGAACATGACACTGCCACAGCTGGAACAATGGGCGGATGGGGGGCGTCCTTCTTGTGTATCTTAGTAATCCATACAGCTAGGCGTGGATTCAGAAATGGGGTAAAGTCGTTGGTAAAGGCTAGGTAAGATAGAATCTTCTTTCTTCCATGTATTTAGTAGATTGATAAGTTGGATTTTCACTTTCTTCGTGGGGTCAGTTTTGAGTTTTTCATAGGTGTTTGTATCACTGAGAAGGGTCTGTACTTTCTTGTTGTATTCCTCTTTAGGTAACAATACTGTGGTCCTACCTTTGTCAGTTGGAAGGATTACGATGCTGTCGTCCTGTCTCAGGTTCTTCAGGGCTTGTGTTTTTCCTCTCGTGAAATGTTGGACGTGGGTGGCTTACTGGACTTTGACCTCCTCGCTCCGTAGGCTGTCAGCTGTGGCTTGGTCTTTGATCTGGCTGCACGCTGCTTCAGTGGAAACAACGATTCCATTGACTGTAATCGATGTGGGAGCAACACAGAAGTTAAGTCCTTTCTTCAGCACACTTGATGCACTGTCACTGAGAGCACTGTTGGAGAGATTGATAATCCATTTGTTGGTGTCTTTGGCGTTGGAGGTAGGTAAGTTTTCGTTGAGATGTTGTTTTCGGCAACACTTACCTACCTCCAACGCCAAAGGCACCAACAAATGGATTATCAATCTCCAACAGTGCTCTCAATGACAGTGCATCAAGTGTGCTGAAGAAAGGACTTAACTTCTTCTGTGTTGCGCCCACATCGATTCCAGTCAAGGAAATCGTAGCTTCCACTGAAGCAGCGTGCAGCCAGATCAAAGACCAAGCCACAGCTGACAGCCTACGGAGCGAAGAGGTCAAAGTCGTTAAGTCCAGTAAGCCACCCAAGTCCAACATTTCACGAGAGGAAAAACAAGCCCTGAAGAACCTGAGACAGGACGACAGCATCGTAATCCTTCCAGCTGACAAAAGGTAGGACCACAGTATTGTTACCGAAAGAGGAATACAACAAGAAAGAAAGACCCTTCTCAGTGATACAAACACCTATGAAAACGTCGAGACTGACCCCACGAACAAAAGTGAAAAACCAACTTATCAATCTACTAAAGACATGGAAGAAAGAAGATTCTATCTCCCCTAGTCTTTTCCAACGACTTTACCCCACTTCTGAATCCACGCCTAAGCTGTATGGATTACCTAAGATACACAAGGGCGCCCCTCTCCGTCCCATTGTGTCCAGCTGTGGCAGTGTCATGTTCAATACCTCCAAAGTCCTGACACAAGTACTGGGACCTTCAGTCGGGCAGACCTAGCACCACATAGTCAACAGTACAGACTTTGTACAGAAGATGGAAAACCAGCACTGGCTTCATGGGAAAAACTTGTCTCTTATGATGTATGTGCACTCTTCACTGGCATCCCTGTATCCAAGACTCTCCAAGTCATTCGGGAGAAGATTGAGGATGACTACCACCTTCGTCACCGGTGTGTGAACTCACTACAGAACAGGTGCTAGAACTGTTGGAACTGTGCCTCACTAGCACCTACTTCTCCTTCGACCATGAGTTCTACCAGCACAAACAAGGAGCTGCCATGGGTTCGCCAGCATCTCCAGTGGTTGCCAATCTGTACATGGAACGTTTTTGAAAAGTAGCCCTTGAGACCGCTGCCAACCCTCCCAGCATGTGGTACCACTATGCGGATGACACCATGACCCACATACAGGAGACGGAGGTTGACAGCTTCACCACTCACCTGAGTTCCATCGATGAAAGTATCCAATTCACCTCTGAAACTGAACCCAGAAGGGAAGATCCTGTTCCTGGACACTCTCATATTCCGAACCCATGACGACAGGGTGGAGACCAGTGTCTATAGGAAACACGCCCACACTGACCAATCTGAACTTTCGCTCCAACCACCCCCTCCAAAACAAGAGATCTGTCGTAAACACCCTCATGCACAGAGCCTCTGTACTGTGTTCCACTAAGGGAGAAGAGCTGAAAGAAGACAACATCAAGACTGCCCTTTCCGCTAATGGATACCCTGCATGGATGTGGGACAACCCTCGAGTTCCCTACCCTTCTTCTACGGATACGGACAGTGTGAAAGTGGGGGGATCCCTTACATTACAGGAGTCTCAGAGCGTCTGGCCAGGACCTTCCAACAACATGGATGCAAAGTGTTCCACAAACCCACCAATTCCCGACGCCAGCAACTGACCCATCTCAAAGACAAAACGGACCCCCTCAAGCAGTGTGGTGTAGTGTACCAGATAGGGCGTCAAGACTGTGCCAATACCTACATTGGCGAGAAAGCAAGACCGCTCACCACCTGTCTACAGGAACACCAAAACCGATCTACTTCTGCCATACACGAACACCTACAAGCCACAGGCCACAGTTTCAGCCCCCAAGAAACCAAGATCTAATCTACAGAGCCCTTTCTCACAAAAAGAAAAGTTAAAGAAGCCATCGAAATCAAGACTAGACGCCCCAGCCTGAACAGAGATCAAGGTTTTGAACTCCCCCCACCTACAATCAGATCCTGACAACCGTCCACCCCACACTACAGTCGCCCCACCAGGCCTCGCTGCCACAACAGCAACATTGAGCCGAAGAAGACATGGCGACCCTGTTGAAATATTCTCAAAGTAAGTTTTTGATTCCGAGTCTAAATACTTTTCTAATGTCCATTAATCTAGATTGACAAACTGTTCTCTGTATTTATCATTGCTGCATTCAAGTTTATGTTGATATACTCGGGAAAGGAGGGGCAAAAAGACGTGGAGGGGAGAGAGAGAGAGAGAGAGAGAGAGAGAGGGGGGGGGGGGGGTTGGAAGGGGAGCGGGGAATAAATGTTATTGCTATACAAGCAAGACCAACATCAGGGTTACAATACTTAGATCATGATCGACAGACTTCGGTCAGGGACTGAGCGACAGGGGAGTAGGGAGGGAGAGAGAGAGAGAGAGAGAGAGAGAGAGAGAGAGAGGGGGGGGGGGGGGGGGGGGAGGAGAGAGATCAAAACAATTACTCTTCAGAGAAAAGGGGACTAGAAAAATGAAAAAAAAAGCAACTACAAAGCACTACAAACGAATGTTCCAACTGGCAAGAACGAACAGATTTCTGCTGACAACAAAGGGATTACCACAGAGCAGTTACCCATTATTCGGTTTCGTAATACATCTCGGAGACATCAGTTGAAATCTGGTTGGCCTACTCTCCTACGACTACGTTTAAAAAAAAAAAAACTTCATTATACTTAGAGCGTCTAGCTCCTGAGAAAATCTGATGCACCCAGTCGGTGTCGAAAAACAATTCCTTTGTCTGATCTGTCTCTCTGTCTGTATGTGTCTGTCTGCCTCCCTCTCTCAAAATAATAATTTCCCCTATTTTGTTTAAGTGTTTAGTATTTACTGCCCGTGTACACAGAGCGTCTTCAAGGCTGTCAACTTCATAGAGCAAAAAGAAAATGTCACATCATGAAAATTGAAAAAAAAAAAAAAAAAAAAAAAAAAAACGAACAAGAAAATCAGCGAGTGTCAATGCAGCTAAACTGCCGACATCCTCGATGTGGGTAAGACATGGCAGTGACAACTCCAGCCCCGTTCCCTGTAGTTTCTCCATCCCAGATTTGGGGGGGGGGGATTGAGGAAATTAAGAGAAACATTTTAGAGAGAGTTTCAGTTTCATCAAGGAGGTGTCGCTGCATGTGGACTGGTCCATATACACGACACTTCATCTGCTAAGATTGAAGATCACACTGCGCACAATTTAAACATGGGGGATAAACGAATCAATGACTATGATGAGAGAATTAAACAGGTGAAACAAGACTGGGATGAAAGTATATGAGCGAACAGGCACCACAGCATGGACAGCTAGTGTCCATCTACATACAATGTACGATGTGTACCACCTGGTCGCAAGATTACATAAAAAGAAGCTGGCATGTAATGAAATAGTGATTAAATGCGATTATTACTTGTACTGCTGTGCACTTTGCCGTCGTTTGGGGAACGTTGTTAAAGTTCATTCGAACACGAAATGTTCCAATAGCATTATCCATTTAAACCTGTGTTCTATGTATTTTGGAAACTGCGCATAGGATGCCCTCTGTAGGTGTAAATATCATCCGTAAAAGCTTTTTTTTAATTCCTCTTTGTTCATTCTGATGTAGTTTGAACATGACACAATGTCCATTAGAAATACGAATACAATGAGAGAGAGAGAGAGAGAGAGAGAGAGAGAGAGAGAGAGAGAGAGAGAGAGAGAGAGACAGAGAGAGAGAGAGACGGAGACAGAGAGAGAGAGACGGAGACAGAGAGTGCGTGTATGTGCGCGCGCGCGTGCGTGTGTGTGTGTGTGGGGGTTGTATTTAGTTAAGTGTGATTATTTTCATAAATACATCAGTACATTGTGGTCCAATTGCATTTTGCCAAATCAGTTAAGAAAACTGTCTAAAGAAGAACTGTGCCCCAAATACTGCAAACTGCGGATACGAGAACACTTTACCAGGCAGAAAAAAAGTCCCCAATATAAAACACACACACACACACACACACACACACACACAAACAACAACAAACCCAGCGGGAGAAATAGCGAAGGAGTCACAGAGAAGAACAATTTACTAGCAAAGAACTTCCGACCAGCTGGGGAAGTCCCAGGCATTCCCCACGGGGACGACTACGTTTGAACACTCTACTAAAGACTGTAGCCCTGATCTTCTACAGTGGGCTACTTGTACACCCTTCTACAGACTCTAACAATGATCATCTACAGTAGGCTACGTGTACATTCTTCTAAAGACTGTACAATGATCATCTACAGTAGGCTAAGCGTAAACTCTTCAAGACTGTAGCAATGATCATCTACAGTAGGCTAAGCGTAAACTCTTCAAGACTGTAGCAATGATCGTCTACAGTGGTTTACTGGTACATCCTTCTACAGACTGTAGCAATGATCAGTGGGTACTCATACACTGTTCTAAAGACTGCAATGATCATCACAGTAGGCTACATGTAAACTCCTGTAAAGACTGTAGCAATGATCATCTGCACTAGGCTACTTGTTTTCCCCACCTATTCAACCCGCCCGCGCGCGCAAATATTGGAGATGAAGTAGTGTATCCTCAAAACGCCAAAAAGGATGACAACTCGGTTCACCATTTTATTTTCTAGTTTATAACCGCGTAAGTAGCGCGCGCGCGCGCACTCGTCCCCCCCCCCCCCCCCCCCCCCCCCCCCCCCCCCCCCCCCCTCTCTCTCTTCTTGTGAGTTGACTTCAACGTGGTGACAGCCGTGATACGGCCTTTGCGGTCGGCTAGGCTAGAAGCAACATTACCTTACCTCTTCTCTTTCTCCTCTCTCTCCTCCCCCCCCCCTCTCTCTCTCTCTCATATACACATTCACGCGCGCACGCGCGCGCGCCCCCCAGAGAGAGTGAGGTGGATGCCAGCACGGACGGGCGGGTGACAGGAGGGAGGGAGATGTATACGGTGAGCTTGGTGCAGGCCGTAAAAAGAGTCTGGTGGGGGGTCGCTCGGCCCGGAGACCCGGGGACTGACGGACCGAGGCACAGTGTCAGCGGAATCATATTTTACTGGCCCCTCTTGACAAGCCTAACCTCACGCCTGCCTCTCTCTCTCTCTCTCTCTCTCTCTCTCTCTCTCTCTCTCTCTCTCTCTCTCTCTGTCTGTCTGTCTGTCTGACCTGCTGTAGTTTCCCGGGCCATTTAGTACACTTACATCCCCTATCTCCCCTCCCTTTCCTTCTTCGTCTTCTGTAATAATATCGTTCTCTGCTGGGCTGTGTTCCCTGTTCTGCCCGACAGTAATGCCACAAACGGAAAAACGAACCCAAGTACCCCCACAAAGTTCTTAAAATTTACTAGAACACTTTGGGCCTGTGGACTATGTCCTCAATTGACAGTTGGGGAATCGGGAGTTTGCGCCCCATTGGAAAGCACTGCCACTGAGGGGCTGATGTGTCTGTACTGTTGGGTCAATCGGGAAGACTGGGATCATGCAGTCGAGGGTCATCTCTATTTGTCTGACGTGTCTCTGACAGCGGCGCTACGATTTCCGGTCCTAACACCGCATGTGTGTCTGTATCTACCTCGGCTGGTTGACGAGGGAATAGACTATAGAAGAATGAAGGCTCAGTTTCCGATCGAAAGGCAATTCCTTAGTAGGATCGTCATTATTCTCACTGGCAATCACTAAAATAAGAAAGCTCATGTTAAACTCCGTGTTCTCTCTGGGTCTCAATTGTGTGACCTCAGTTTCGTTAGGTTCCACAAAGGCTTAACGCCCATATTCTTCTCCGGTGATAAGGCAGACGGAGACAGCCATCAAAGAGAATGGAGGGCAGCGGTCTAACACTACACTGGTACACCAGAACGACATTATGTTAAAGGGGACATAGAAAATGTAAGTTTTTTTTTATGCTGAGCGCTCGTGGGGTTGGAAGTAGCCCAGTCTGATGGCCAGCTCTGCCCTCTACCCTACCGATACAGGACGTCCACCAAGCCTAGCTTATCGCTGTTGGTATTGCTTTTCGGCTACACGTGACGGTCCAGTTTTCACCAAGCCTATCGTACGTTGATATTGTTTCGGCTACACGATCCATTTCAAATCGTTAAGGACGGGTCAATTTCTGAATGTTACAATGAGATGCTTGAGGTCGAGGTCTTAGCGGATGTGTAGCAGCTTTATGCATGTGCTGAAAAATGTACAGCGTTGCAATCCATATATTCATGATTATTATTACTATGTTATTATTGTTAATATATTACTATAATTAATAGCAATAGCATCATTAAGAGCACTTCTACAGAGCCTATCCTCGGTTAGCGACTGAGTTCTAGGTTCTCGATATTCCACGCTCTCTTGTTTACACAACGGACTGCCTACATGGGCAGAGCTGACTGAAGAGCTGCCTGCTGGCGCTTCATTCACTGGTTTCCTGTGCCATTCAGTCGATATCAGCCGCTCAAATGTCCTCCTTCATTCTATTCATTTTTCACCCAAGGTGCAAGCTATGTGTTACGTGTCATCTGTATCAACCGCAAAAGAGGGTATGAAATGTCCTTTTGGATGTATCTGTATGGACACATCTGGACTGACACTACAGAACGTACTTTTGTTTTCAAATGATTACCGTAAAAATGTAGAGAAAGAATATACCGCCGCCACCACCCCCAATAAACAAATAAAAATGACATAAAACGAAAATTTATAAGAAAAGTAACTAAATACATGCAAGTTCGTCGCATTTAGGAAACAAAGAACCCAAAGGTGGATACGGACACACCCAATACCTGTACATCATCATATACGCACCGTGAGACATGACAACACGTGCGTATATCTGAACACCTCTACAGTAGAGTGGAGGGTCAGATGACGGGCATTAACCTTTTGTGCAAGCGCCCGAAAAAAGCGCAGATCGACAGGGAACAAAAAATCAAGTGTTCAATATGTATATGACGACCCAGAAGCGCTGTAAGGAAGGTGGCAGAGTGGGCAAGACACTCGCCTGCCAATCCAACGTGTGAGAAAGTGCATGGGTTCGAGCCCTGCCTTTCTCGCCCTTTCTTTCCCAGTTTGAATGACAAATCGAACTGAACGTCAAGTCCACCGGATGGGGACTATAAGCGAGTCGGACCCCGTGTGCTCACTGGCCCCCCTGCACACGTTAAAGAACCCACGGCAGTTGAAAATCGGAAAGAGCAGGGGGGTTCCCCGCTGCCCTGGCAAAATTGATGTAGATTGAAGATTGCCGCCTGGTATTTCTTACCAAGCCACAAAAATTGTCACTTACTGTTATCGTGTGCCATCGTGTACCGGTGGAAATAGAGGACACATTATAAACATCGCATGCATCATATGTGAGAAACTGGAGGAATAAAGGAGATAAATGAAAATGAGTGATGATACTTGAATGGCACGGGAAACGATTGAATGAGCGCCAGTAGGTTGCTCTTCGGTCGGCTGTACCTGGGTAGGCAGCCCGTTAAGTGAGTGAGGTAGTGTGTGTTTATTGTAAAGCGCTTAGAGCTTGGTCTGTGACCGAGGATAGGCGCTATATAATACCCAATATAATAATGACAATAATTATTTATGTATTAGTTCATTTGTAATTGTCTATTTTCAACACCAACCACCCCCCAAAAAGAAAAAAACCCTTCTGAAATCTTCCTTGCAAAGAACTTTCTACCACCTTGAAAAATGCTGATCAATATATCACGAACATAAAGTATTTCACCAGGAGAAAAATGCATCGAACCAATCATCAAACAATTCTAAATATATGCACGCAGTACCAGGCAACGTTTCAGGGTCATTTTCAGTGAAAAGAATAGGAAATCGTACAGGCTCGGACTTTCCTTTGTGTACACTAGGACAATGTACGTTGCACTCAAATCTTGACAATCATGCCCTCTGTCTCGGACCTGTTCGCAAACCTGCCGTCCCCTTTCCGTACTTAAAAACCCCGTTTTAACTCCGTGTAGCTTCCTCCCTCTCCATCCCCTTTCTCACACGATCCCCCCCCCCCCCCCCCACACACACACACAGCCCCCCACTCTCCACCACCCCCTATCCCACTCGCTGCTCCCTCCATACACAACTCCCCGGCAGTCGACTTATCCGTAGTATTGATTGACATATCTCATCACATGACGCATCACTACTTCAGGAAAAGGCGACACTGGTTTTTCACATCACAACCTCATGAAACGAGGACATGTGTCTTTTAGTCTGAAGTAAACGAAGAGGACCAGAAGTTACACATGTTTTCCCTAATGTAGAAGAATGTTCATCCATCACACACACACACAGGTGTGCATACCATTATGAGCTATGGTGTAACAAATCACGTCAACTGACACACGACGTTTGCATGAATATATAATTTACCATGTAAAGTATGAGGTGTTCGTCCATTCATAAACCCAAAGTATGGTAACCATTTTATTCACAATCAGTATTACATATTTACAAAAAATGTGTGTAGTTTTCAATGTTGTGTGTTTTAACTTGTTTTCTGGAGACTGTACGAACCGCTGGCCTAATCATATCAATTCAACATTTTGTACATTATGATTTTTAACGTACAAAATGATGAGATCTTAAGTTTAATCGGATTGTGTTTTGCCTTCGCTTTCAAATGGAACTTATTCAACTTTAGAAAATTAGAAAAAAAATTTAGAAAATTTAGTGTTCAGTGTTAACTTTTCGCTCGAGTGTTTTTCACTTTCTCATTCTACCTAGGAAATCAAACTTAAAAACTACAGTATCATGTTCGCATCAGAACGCATCATTTGCAAAAAAACATCCTAGCTGTACCTCCAACACAGACTGAACTCCGCGATCGACAAAGCAAGCGTCGCCGTTACAGTGATATGCATGCACCGAGCAAGGTTGTACGTAGGCTTTCATTGTTTGGAATTGAACAAAGAAATGAGGCAGGGAACAGTAAACAAGTAGGGAACTCTTGCTGCCATAAGGAAACCTAACTCAAAGTAACTTTTATTCAAGACTGGCACAGCCTTTTAAACTTGAATAAAGACAGACAAATACAAAGACGAACAATCTAATAGTGGGGGGGAAACAAGCACAGATTCATCTTCAACCCCCCCCCCCCTCCCTCCCCCTTAAGTTTAAATCGTTACCAAGTCATTACTGTGATGACGGAGGGGTTGTTGGCCTGCGCTTGTTTAAACGTTGCCCTACTTGTTTATTGTTTTTCATTGTTCGGGACTAGATTCAAAACCTCTTCCTTTATGCGTCCGACAAGAAATCGGTCTGATATTTGAAGATACCCCAGCCCCTCCGGAGGGAGAGCTCACCTCCCTCCGGTTCCGCGATTACGCAATTATTGGCGTCGGTTGGGAACTTACTAGGTGGTGTCTTGCGTGTGCTGGATCAGAACGGGCACCACTGAACACTACCAAAATGATTCGGCAGCAGTGCAGTGTCTCCTCTGGTGGGTTGCCTCAGGACGACTTGACATTAACTGCTCTCTGAAGATTACCGATGTCGGGACTGTGACGGGTCGAGCCGGGGGTGTGACTGAGGACGAGGGGTCGGAATGAGTGCAATGCCACACTGAGGCGGTACATACAAGTTTAGGAAAGAGAGAAAAACAGTAGATGTACGAGACCGAGTTAAAGGAGAGTGTGAAACGGAAAAAAAAAAAAGAAACAGCAAGGAAAGTGATGGGAAGACAGAGCAATGATCGAATCACTCAACAGATTTACAGATTAAATCTTTATAAGACCGGTAACAGCGGTAGCAAAACAGATACGTGCACGTGCAGCCGAGCATGAAATATTCAATAAAGTTAAGACAACCGTGGCTTCATAGCGCCAATCAAAATGCAAAGACGTTTCTCCGATTCTCTGGTAGATTCTTGGTACATCGTAAAACTTCTGGAATTATTGTTACCTTTCAGGAGGCATTAACCACAACATCTGGAACAATGCTGTGAAACTGTCTGAAGCAAAATGCAGAACAGCGGATCTGATCGAAATGACGACGCAAGGTGAACTCCGGTCCGTTTCACGGGCCTACGTCAATCCAGTTTGGGAGCGTCCGTTTCCACGTTTCTCGTTGTCACGTGCACACAGAAAGTCTGTATTTCAAACGGATGGGCCATATACCCCAGCCAAAGAGCTCCCGTTTCAGTGCCGACACCCATCCAAGCTGACGTCGGCAAGAGAGAAAAAAAAAGTTTGTCGTGATCGCTATGCCTAGTGAATATCCAGGAGAACTGACTATGGCTTTACTGTGTTATGATGATTAAATTGCAGTCGGCAATTCCAACTGTACTTCTGCATCTGGACGAAACGGATAAAGTAGTGATTTTGCAGATTAAAAGTGTGTGTGTGTGTGTGTGTGTTGTGTGTGTGTTTGTGTTGTGTTTTCTTTGGCTTTGTGGGATTTTGGTTTTTCCTAATGACGATGATGTGTGTATGCGTGTGTTGGGACTGGAGAAGCGTGAAGGGTGGAGTGCTATAAACTTTATTCACTATTTTCTTTTTGTAGATTATATTTTTTTTTTCATTGGCTGCGGAACAGTATGAAGTTTGACAGTGACAAAACATGGCGACGCTAACCACCGCAGCAGGCCTACCATCTTGTTGCATCTCATTTTTAATGACGACGGCTTTGACATGGTCTTAAATGTGGTGAAGAAGCCGACAGTTCGCCAACAGAATAGAATGCACTTCTTCTTCTTCTTTCTTTTTGTTTTTGCAATCATGGAAAAGAAAGTCAAAGTGAGAACGACTGAAGAACGATGAATGTGAAACTGGTTTCCAATTCTGCAACGCAAGCAACGTCATGGTATGAAAACGTCGTTGCAAAAAGAGAGGCGACTGTAGGCGAAAACCGGAACAAATCTTAAAGGGTGTCAGTGAATAACTCCGCCTAACAAGATGGACAAACGAATCGCAAAGACAGAACACGACTCGCTTCGACCTCTCAGGTCTTCAAGGCAAGGTAAACAACATTCAGGACAACGAAAATGAAGAACGAGCAAACACTTATCTAGTCAAATTCCGCGCAAGATGGGCGTTGAATGGAAAACAAGGCCGCTGGGAAGGAGACAATGCTGAAATTGTAATGATAATACTAATAATAATACTGACAGTAATAATAATGATGATGATGAAAATATTGAAAAAATAAGAGGAATACCACCTCTTTTGGTGATAATATGACAACAACAGTTGCAGTATGCATGAATGAGAGGGGGTTAGAGGATTTTGTGCCCGTCATCAACGATAGTACGCCCTACGCCGTACAGCAGCGGCCACCCACGGAACGCTGAAGTCTCCTGCCACTGATTGAGAGGTGCGTCTGTGTCACTGATCAAAGCTGCATTTACATGGTGAATATCGGCAGCAGTCGTTAAAAGTGACAAATCTAGCTTTAGGGCAGAAACAAAGTCCTTGCTGTCACAAACAAATCTTAACTCGTTGCAGGTTTGGACTGATGATGGCAAAATCTATGCAAATGTCACGTCACTATAATAGGTCATGCTTCGCGAATAAGACCAGAGGTAACCGAAGATTATTTTTTTTTTTTTTGCTTCAAGCAACTGCCTGCACGCACCACGAACGCCAGTAGATTGTCACGTGACTAACAAATGAGACCACATGACATTGAAAGAGTTGGTTCAAAGGTGCGATTTACGTCCGATTATCTGTTCTGTTTAGAACACGTTGTTCCAGGACTAATGTTCCTAAACAGTGGACGTGAGAAAGAGACTGCGTGGCCTTGACCTCCCGGTCATGTCACTGTCCTGCAAAATATTTTGAATCAGAACTGGCACAACACAACGTCTACATGACGAGGGAGCAGCGCAGCGTCTCCCCTGGTGAGTGGCCGTACGGCACACTGAAATTCACTTTCTCTCACGTGGCATGATCGATTTTTTTTTTTCATCATTATTATTTTTTTTTTGTGTGTGTGTGTGTTAAAGGCAACTTAAAAAGTGGCCAACTCTAAATCATCTGTCACATTTTCGGGAATTTAATGGCCCGTGTGTGTGTGTGTGTGTGTGTGTGTGTGTGTGTGTGTGTGTGTGTGTGTTTCAAAACATCATTTCTAGAGATGTGTGGATATCTCATCACCTTGTCATCACGTTGTGTGACTGACACGTTTGGGAACGTATTTTACGTCTTTCGAACAGCTTTACAACATTGGCAGTAACTGTCAGAAAGCCAGCCAGTTGCATGCGTCTCCAATTAGCTTGCGCGCTGTTCAATCCTGTTAGCATCTCTCTCTCCCAATCCGCCTCCCATTCCACATCATTCTGTGACACGTCTGTCAAACTTTCAGCAGTGAACGTCACCTCGCTGCGTGCTGATGTCTCAAACAGCGCGCAGTTAGTGTCGGACAGGTCGAGAAAACACCGGCATCAAACGTCCGGTTTCGTTTTGCTCTGCTGGGTTGAAGATGCTGCTAACGAACGTTTGAACACAGTTCAGCGGGTGGGCGTTACCTTTCTTTCATATACATTCTTTCTTTTCGTCATTTTTTTTCCCTTCTCCATTTTCCCCGTCTCTTTGTTTGTCATTCCATATGCCATTTAAAACAAGTCTTTTACGGCTGCTCATGCCTTCTCGGCGCTCGCGCGCGTGCGTGCACACACACACACACACACACACACACACACACACACACACACACACACACACAGCGAGACATGTTAACATTTTTCTTTCCACTCTTTCTTTAAACTAATTCTTCTCTTTCCTCCCCCACCCACCCCACTCCCCTCCTTTGTCTTAAAAAAAAAAAATTGTATTGCCTTATCAGCCTGTAGTCAGAGAGCCAAAGTCAAGTCCTAGTTACTTTTCATCAAGTACTGAATCGATGTCTTACAGCTCTCTCAGAACTTTTTTTTAAGTGTATCCCAGGCCTTCCTTCTCCCAGTCCCTCCTCCCCTTTCCTCCCCTCTTGAGATTCCTCTCTGGTCGTCTGCTCGTGCACGACCTTATAACTGTCATATTTGTCTTGCCCGAGCCCCATCGTCACTCTATTTAAGTGGCCTAGCTCAGATCATGACATATTCCATTTAGAGCGGTAGAGGCGTGTGCCTGTTTCCTTCTCTCTTATTTCTCTCTTCCTCTTCTCCCGCATGCCCCCCCCCCCCCCCCCCGGTTCCTCTCTCTGCATCTCCTTCCTTCCTTCCAATCCTTCCTCCCCCCCCCCCTCTCTCTCTCTCCCTTTCTCCATTCTTCCATATCCTGACATTCCACCTCTATCCCTCCCTTATTTCCTCCAATCCTCTGTGTGTGTGTGTGTGTGTGTGTGTGTGTGTGTGTGTGTGTGTGTGTGCGCGCGCGCGCGCATATGTGTGTGTGTGTGTGTGTGCGTGCGTGCGCGTGCGTGTGTTGCATGCGCATATGTGCCTGCGTGAATGAGTGACTCTCCACGCCAAACTCCCCCCCCCCCCCCCCGCCCCCCTCTCTCTGTTTGACTACGTATGTGTGCATGTGTCTGTTTCTGTGTGCGCGTGTCGCCCCCCCCCCCCCCCCCCCCCCCCCCCCCCCCCCCCCCCCCCCCCCCCCCCCCCCCCCCCAAACCTGTCTCTCTCTCTCTCTCTCTCTCCTCCTCCTCTCCCCGTCTTCCCCTTCCTGCTTTCCGCCTCGCTCTTCCTCCTCAGCTATGCGTGGTGGTGTGTCCCCCTCTCTCCCCCTCCCCCTTCCCCCCGAAAGACAAGACAAGACAAGACGCACCAAGAGAGAGGAGCAGGACCGAGGAAATGTATGGGGGAACGTTGGCGACGGAGGGATGAGTTATGGTGACACTTGTGTCCCGCTCGCAGCGTAACCCCTGTGCAAAACGTGGTCAACACGTCAGGCGTGACACAGCCAGCATTTATTATAAGCCTTTTTCACACTCCGGGATTAACTTGCACTTGGAGTGAATCATAGGGCCTCGGAGGGAGGGAGGGATTGCAAAGAGTGTCTGCCTGCTGCTTGCGGCATGGCAGGAAGGAGTTGACATAACGCACGCGCATGCAGCACGCGCTCTCGGACGCGCACACACACACACACACACGCACTCAAACACACGAACAGACCCAAAACCGCCATACAAACCCGTTCCTTTCGGAATTTAACCAACAAACACAGTTAGTTTCAAAGCGACGTGACTGGAGACGGAAATTGAATCAAACTACAGAAACAAAAACGGCGCGTTTCGACCTCTTTGGTCTTCTCCAGACAAGACAAACAACATTGGAGACAACGAAAAGGAGGAATGAACAATCATTTATCTCCTCAAATAGGGCGAAAAACGTATGTGGAGTGATAACGAGGCTGCTGGAACATCACACAAAACCGTCCCTTCTGGATTTAACTAACACCAAACAAAGCCGCCCCATCTGGATTTAACTAACACCAAACAACCCAGCTGGATTTAACTAACACCAAACAAGCCGCCCCATCTGGATTAACTAACAACACCACACAAAACCCGCCCTTCTTTAACTAACAAACAAAAACAACCCGCCCCTTAACTAACAAACACCACACCCCGCCCCTTCTAGATTTAACTAACAAAACACCACACAAACCCGCCCTTCTAGATTTAACTAACAAACACACACACACAACCCGCCCCTTCTAGATTTAACTAACAAACACCACACAAACCCGCCCCTTCTTGATTTTGAGCAACAAACTTGATTTGAGCAACAACACACAACACCCCCCACCCCCCACCCCTCCTTCTGGACTTAACTAACAAACGCCATAAAAAAACACGCCCCTTCTGAGCTAACACAAACACCACACAGCCCCCCCCCCCCCCCCCCCCCCCTTCTTTTTTGCCCTCTCCCTTTCTAATTTGATCTAAATTGCTAATCAGTAAACATCGGTTTAAACTAACAAAATGTGTGTGTGCTTGCGTGTGTTTACACGTTTATCGTACTAACTGAACAAGAGAGCTCTGTCGTCCCACGAGGATGCGCGGGAGAGGTATTTCTTCTCTCCCTGGGAGAGGGTTTTCTTCTCTCCCTGGGAGAGGTATTTCTTCTCTCCCTGGGAGAGGTATTTCTTCTTTCCCTGCGCATCCACATGCAAACAGAGGCGACGTCTGGTTTGGAGAGTCTAGCCCTTCCTGTCTATCAGCAAGTACTCTGAATAAGCTTTTGCTGGTCTGAGAATTAATTATTCATTGTGGCTGGCCTTTCATCGGTGTCGGTGGCTGCCTCTTTTTTCTTTCTCTCTCTCTTTTTTTTTTTCATACCGTTCTGCTGCTGTGCCTTCCCGGATTTGTCTGGTCATGTTTATGCCCTGATCTTGGTAGCTGCACGTTCTCTGTATTTCCCTCTTCAGTTGTGAGTCTGACACGCGAACAGATTTCTTTGTATACCGTCGCAATGACAAAGTCTGAAGTTCTTTATAATTACTTGCTAAATTTACTGTCATCTAACATAACATTCCCTCCCTCTGTTTGTGAAGAACTTGTCCACAGTTCGTATATTTTCCATTCTCAGTCTCATATGTGAAATCATGCAAATGTTACCGCCTTAAAACTCCGTGGTGTATTCCATGTCATGTTCCTCTCACAGTGAAGCATATTCTTTTAGACTGTTGGGACTTGCACGATGTGAGACATAAACACTTTACAGCCGAGTCCATGAAAACCCTGTTCAGATATGTCCCACCTGACGTGATCTTTGGGTTTCTGAAAGAGATTAACATTTTTCATCTGATTTAAGATTTTACGGAAGAAAGATTTTAACGAAGTTTCTGGTGCGTTATTAGAAGGTGTATTTTAAAGAGATGTGTGAAAGGTTTTTTTTTTTTTTTTTTTTTTTTTCTACTTGTGAGTTGATTTTAACGTGGTGACAGCCCTGATATGGCCCTTTGCGGTCGGCTGGGCTAGAAGCAACATTACCTTACCTTACCGTCTTAAAAGCAGCAGGAGGGAACCTTCCGCACACTTGCCCCGAGTTGAAACCAGCTCAGCTTAGCTAGATATTGCTCACTTGCCGAAAACAAGTAATGTACTGCGAACGTAACAGGTGCCGCAAACATAACGGGTGCCGCAAATACAACCAGTGTTTTAAACGTGCAACTCCATTATCCCAATCTGTCTTATTACCGGGACGTAGACTCATAACCTGCCTTCTACTACGGACTTCGTCTGCGTATACTTGAGACTACTAGGACGTTAATCTCACAATCTACACCAGAGACAGGGATTAAATTGTAAACAATCTATTTTCTGACTTTCTTTACTAAGAGAGAAAGTGAGAAACAGAGCGAGACGGGAAGAGACAGAGACAGCCAGATATCAACCCCATTGAGCATACATGGGATGAACTGGACAGACGAGTCCGGGCACGAGTGCACGCTCCTGACAACGTCAACGAGCTGTTCACTGCCCTCCTGGAGGAGTGGGACACACCATGCCAGCAGAGGTGGTCCGCTCCATGCCAGC
>JADBJO010000291.1:122500-135000 GCA_016801955.1 Conus betulinus
TTGCCTCGAATGCCAATTTGACCAGGAACCCAAGCAAAAACTGTATTATAACCATCAGATTGCAAACAGTATAGAGTTGAAAACAAAAACATGGACGGAGGGTACCTGAGGATACAGCCAGCAATAGCCTCCAAAGCAGAAAGGGAATCGAAAGAATGAGAATTTGCTTATGTTTTGATTAGGAGACTGTTTTTGAAGAATTAGAACCAACGCTGTGAGCTCAGCAGTGTGTAGACGGAGCTTTCTGGGCGAATGCGTTTTGAGCATTTCTGAGAAGGGATTTGCCGATCAGTAAGCAGCAGAAGCAGTCAAACATCAAAGCATTCTTGGAAAGAATGGAAACAGACCAAAGTTAATTAAGCAAAAATGTCTCGTACGCCAGAGAGCTGGTGGACTCTGGCAATACGAGGTCAGATCAAAGCGGATCTGCGAAGCGTGGAAAGTCCATGGTGGATCGTCAGGAAATTCAGACAAATGTCGCACAGCTCCGAGGGTCGTTGTTGAAATCGGAATATATGAATTCTAAGGGTGGAACTGAACGGGGTTTTCCTCATGTTTTTCTTTCTTAATGTTGTTAAAAAAACACAGCTCATTAGCAGGGTTTTGAAGCTTTAGAAAGAGACCTAAGTTTCAGTCGATGGTTGAACAGCGATGGTTCCCCAGCCTCTGCTTACAGAATGGAACGGAACGCCCCTAAAACAGGGTCGAAGCCATTGACGGTGACTGGATCCAGACGTTTGAGGTAGGACGGTCTTGAAGAACAGCCATACTCCATTTTGGAGTGGATCAAAGCCCTGTAAAGATGGAAGAAAGTTTTCTTCTTATCTGCACCCCAGTCCACGTGTGAAACACTTCGGAGAATGTTCATTGCTTTCCGCTAAGAAGTGTTCAAGGGCTGGATCTGACTTTTAAAGCTGACAATTTGATCGGAAACGACTCCCTAAAGTGTGTGTCTTTCCTCAGCAGCTGGAATGGTGAATTTCAGTATCTTGCAGCAACACGTATTTCGATCGCCTGGATTCTTCTTTTCAGATCCACTGAGATGATTCATGTTTCGCATGCACACAGAAAAATGCAACATACTAGTGTACGCAAGAGTCTGGTTTCGTGATTCATGGAGATATCATTGTCCTTCCATACCGATTTTAGTCTAGACAGTGCTGATGTTGTCTTTGCTGCCCTTAGAGGAATTTCTGTTCAGGATAGATCCCTCATTGCTAATGTTGGATCTCGGGTATGTGAACTGTTGAACTGTTCCTAGTTAGACTGATATAACCGTCCATAAACAGAAGTAGAGGGACAGCGCACTTCATCTCCTGGATCGGACTGATCATAGAGTGGTGGGACGGACTAATGATCATAGAGTGGTGGGACGGACTGAGCATAGAGTGACGGGACGGACTGAGCACAGAGTGGTGGGACGGACTGAGCATAAAGTGACGGGACGGACTGAGCATAGAGTGGGTGGGACTGACTGAGCATAAAGTGACGGGACGGACTGATCATAGAGTGGTGGGACGGACTGATCATAGAGTGGCGGGACGGACTGATCATAGAGTGGTGGGACGGACTAATGATCATAGAGTGGCGGGACGGACTGATCATAGAGTGGCGGGACGGACTGATCATAGAGTGGCGGGGGACGGACTGATCATAGAGTGGCGGGACGGACTGATCATAAAGTGACGGGACGGACTGATCATAGTGACGGGACGGACTGATCATAGAGTGACGGGACGGACTGATTACAGAGTGACGGGACGGACTGATCATAGAGTGGTGGGACGGACTGGTCATAGTGTGGTGTGAAAGCTGCAACCCAGGGAAAAGCCAACTATGATCGAGTGTTAATTCCTAGCTTAAGTGATATAACTGTCCATGAACAGAAGTAAACAAACACGCGCTGCATCTCTAAGATTGGACTGGTCGTATGGCACTGGAGGGAAAGCGGCAGCAGCAGAGAGTAATCCATTAGGACCGTAATTTCCATGGCTGCAAACCTTTTGTCCCCCCCCGCCCCCGCCCCCCGCCCCCCCCGCTCTCTCGCTGTTCCATCTCTTGATCCTCCAGAAGCCAGTTTTACTGATTGAGGCCAATACTATAATCACCTCCCACCCACACTCACATGACTATAGATGACCCACATGACTATAGATGATAGACGCCGGGCATCTTAGGATGTCCACAATCCTCTGTTGGGCACAACATGGTAGAGCTCCTGCAACTTGTCAAGTCAGTGAATTCATCTAGCCATGGATTCTTTGGTATGGGGCATCCAGCTATCATTGTACCGTATAGAATGGTCTTGGCCGGCAATCATAGTGAGATACATGACCACCCATGACTGTGCCATGTAGAATGATCTTGGACAAGCAGTCGTGGTGAAATACAGGACCATCCTTCACTGTAGCATGGCGAAAAAGGTATCCATGTTCCCCTGTACCCTGTAGAACGGTCTTGAAAAAGGAATCGTGGCGAGATACATGTCCACCCTTTACTGTACCCTGTAGAATGGTCTTGGACAGGGAGTCATGGAGAGGTGCATGTCCACCCTCCCCTGTACCCTGTAGAATGGTCTTGGACAGGGAGTCATGGTGAGACATGTCCACCCTCCACTGCACCCCTGTAGAATGGTCTTGGACAGGGAGTCATGGTGAGACATGTCCACCCTCCACTGTACCCTGTGTAGAATGGTCCTGGACAGGGAGTCATGGTGAGACATGTCCACCCTCCACTGCACCCTGTAGAATGGTCTTGGACAGGGAGTCATGGAGAGATACATGTCCACCCTCCCCTGTACCCTGTAGAATGGTCTTGGACAGGGAGTCATGGAGAGATACATGTCCACCCTCCACTGAACCCCTGTAGAATGGTCTTGGACAGGGGAGTCATGGTGAGATACATGTCCACCCTCCACTGTACCCTGTAGAATGGTCTTGGACAGGGAGTCATGGGGAGATACATGTCCACCCTCCCCTGTACCCTGCAGAATGGTCTTGGACAGGGATTCATGGGGAGATACATGTCCACCCTCCCCTGTACCCTGTAGAATGGTCTTGGACAGGGAGTCATGGAGAGGTACATGTCCGCCCGCCACTGTACCCTGTAGAATGATCTTTGACTTATGTCCACCCATCATTGTACCTTCTAGAATGGTCTTGCACAGGCGTCATTACGGAATGCATGCATGTCCATCTCCAATGTACCCTGCCAAGTGGTCTTGGACAAGTTTTTTTCTCTGTCCCCAGACGTGTCTCTTCTTGGTTTTCGTGTAGAAACGAGAGCGGTGGTTTCATAAGTCGTAGATCATATTCTGCCGCTCAACCTTATGGAACGTGGCGGGAACAAACATCATTTTATGGTCGTTCATTAACAAATCCGTTTTGTTTCCATCCAACTTTCAGGTTTGTGCATGCCTTTAGCTAGAAGAACCACATAGACAGTACGATTGAAACAAAGACTCTATGTAAATGGATACCTGAGTTGTTACGCAAGAGACGAGAAACTCTGTAAACAATTTGGATTTGTTACTCTTGTGACGGATAGCAGATTTCCGGCATCAGTCAAACCGTCTTGATTTTTCATCGTGTAGTTCCTTGCGTTTTGCACGTCCTGGGAAGAGATAGAACAAAATTTGCAACTGAGAGGTCCCATCGTAAAATCAACTTCTTGCTATACATGTTACAGGTGTTCCATCTGATACGGTGTTTGGATTAAAAAAAAAAAAAAAAAGCTCTGACTAACTGACCTTTAGCTCTGTTCTGTCCACCGCGGTCACAATGGCAATACACAAACATGATCTGCCGACGAAGGCAGGTTTACTGAGAACTGAACCTGTCTCGATTACTTGATTAAATGTTGTCCTGCCTCGTTGTTTTGCAGTCGTGTGTTGTCTGGAAAACCAATAAACTCGTAAATAAAACATGGGCAAAGATCCCATCGATCATAACGACACCAATCACATGATAACTGCTGATTCCAACGAAACCAGCTGGAAGTAGAGCCAACACTGTTCATATGATCTGAACAATGATGACGATGACAGCAGCAATAACACCGATAGTAATGATGGTGATGACGACGACGACAACGACAACAATGACGACGACGATGACATGATGATGATGACGATGAAAACGACGACGGGTGTGATGATGATGACGGAGGACGCCGGTGGCAGAAATAATAACCAATAGAAATGATGATGGTGATGATGATGATGATGATGATGATGACGATGACAATGACGATGGCGACGAAGGGCCGATAACAGCGATGACGGTGGCAGTAAATTACATCAAGCTGGTATCTCGCGGACAGGGGACAAAAGGTGGGCGCAGCAGTGGGCGTTGTTAATTACAGGCAGTTGGAACGATGGGTGCGATAGCGATCGGCCAGCCACTATCAATGAAACGCTTGAGCAGATGTTGTCTCCCCTGTGACGAAGGCTCCCGCGGTTTGTGTTGGCGGCTTGGGTTACGGGTGGGTGGGATGATGAGTGGAGGGAGGGGGGGGGGGAGGGGGGGGGGGGCAGGGAGGACCAGGGGTGGCACTGAAAAATTTATTGCCCTGGTAGCGGTGGGTGCTCGGAGTATCACTGATTTTTGATACCACACACACGGCAGACTCACAACACACGCAGGTTCACACGCACCCCCCCCCCCCCCTCTCTCTCTCTCTTTCATACGCGCGCCTCTCTCTCTCATACGCGCGCGCGCTACCAGAACGCAGAGAGGGAGAGAGAGAGTGAGAGTCCTGTGTTTCATTTTGACAAGACAGACAGACTACGCCTAACAGAGCCCAAATCTTAATGCAAAAGATAATCATATTGAATAGCAGTTTACCGCATAACGTGTCAAGCCTTCTACCCAAATACACTCGTTTACTTCACAGAAACAGTGCACCGATTTTCACGTTTGTGACAGTCGGGAAGCAAATTCATTGTAACTAAAAAAACGAACACCGGTACAACAGAGAATCTTGTACTTAAAAGCAAGAAACTGAGCTCACGACGTGTTGAATAACGCACATAACACTGCACAGTTTAGACAGCAGCACACAAAATCGTACTTAATACAATATTAAAAACACATGAGACCACTCCAGCTCGTGTGCGGAGAGTGACGGAGAATCGGATACCATCTTACTGTGCCAGAGTGCCATTTACAAGAGTGTGCTGAACACCAATCACTCCACCAGAGAGGACAACTCAGAGAACACCAACACCCACCACAACTACCAGTCAGTCGGGGCTGATGAAGACCAGCAGTAGCTGGCAGTAAATTTCCCTAAGGCAATCTTTTTTTTAATTAGACTCCTGAGTCAGAACACACGGAAACATGAGTAACCCGGAGTCGGAAAGTGTTTTTGCTCAAATACTGTGCCAGTGTCTACCAAT
This sequence comes from Conus betulinus, assembly GCA_016801955.1. Classification (NCBI taxonomy): domain Eukaryota; kingdom Metazoa; phylum Mollusca; class Gastropoda; order Neogastropoda; family Conidae; genus Conus; species Conus betulinus. The sequence goes on from JADBJO010000291.1 coordinate 127,899, forward strand.
CGAGAGACAGTCTGCAGTATCGGACGGGGACGGGGATGTGCAGGGGGGGGGGGGGGGGGGGGGGGGGGGCGGGCGCACACATGCACACAGTTTCACCGACCCATCTCTAATCTGGCTTCGTTCATAGAACTAGTGTAGCAGAAGTACCTTCCGCACTGCGTTCACTCCTCTTCACCTCCATCCCCTTCTCTCACCGCCACACCCCGCCAGCGGGCCATGACTGGTAGGCCTAACATCCCATTGTCACCTGTAGATAATCACAGGAATTTTCTCTCTTCCATGTCCGATTGTGACCGTCATTTGGGAAGTTTTCGATCTCTGTACAGCACGCCATCTGTTCTGTAAATCTGACAGCTTGATCCGTCGTCCCGGCTTGTCCATGAGACTCTCAGACCTTACAGTGATGTCTTTTTGTCTGTGCAAGCTTTTGGGGAGGATTCGTGGTTATGCGCAAAATGGATGAACCACTTTAAACTGAATACGTAAAACGTGCCTGAAGCTTCTAAATGTGTTTGGGGGTTGGGCGTGAGCTTTTGACACTCACCACCCTAACATTTTCCTGTATTACTAATGTCACATTCTCTTTCCGTCCAACATCAAAGTAGGACATCTCAAAATGAACTTCACTGTACGAACGTTCAAGACAAGATATACAACACGTCTTGTGGTAAATCTCCACAAATACCAAATAAACGCACCATGGGCTCATCTTTTAGTATCAACATACAGACGTAACTGCGCGCGGACCAGCCCGTACACGCTACACCGTATCTGTTATGCCCTAAGGCTACAATGCGCTTAGCTCATTGCTATATAACTGAACCGATGAAGTATACCTTGTAAGCGATTACCGAATGGTTCGTGGGCTTTTAACAAGAGCAGGGTCTCGTTTCCTTTTGTGCTGGTGCCTTGATCAACAGTCCAAGCAAATATGTACTGGTCTATACATAACAAATGACTACATTGACAGACGATCATTTTTTTTTAGTTTGCCCGGCGGACGGAAGAAAAGAAGTGTTCGGGATTTTACTTATATGCAGACCTAAACTTGTTGCATCACCGAGAATATGACACTAGTGACGATTTAAAGAAAAAAAATTCCCCCCCCCCCCCCCCCCCCCCCCCCCCCCCCCCCCCCCCCCCCCCCCCCCCCCCCCCCCCCCCCCCGCATTATTACGGACTTGCATTATTTAATTTTGACACCACCAAAACAATTACGATGCATTTGTATGACTTTATTACATTTTACTGCGGGGGAAAAAAACAGACGACCATGTTCCTTTATCCGCTTATGGCAAGACTATACATATAGCTGAGTGCATCCCAACAGCTACTTTTATCTGTAGTTACCTCCACCCACCCTCCCCCACCCCACCCCAGAAAAATATGGGGAATAAAAAAAAAAAAACCCTGTAATGTGAGAGCGGACGCCACAATTGCCGCGGACTATACGTCTCAATCTCAGGGCAGTTATCTGGAACAATACATCTATACTGATAAATAAAAGTGACGAAATAAGATCGAAAACTAAAGTTTCAACAATCTAGCATATATCTGTAAGTAAGAGAAACGAAATAAGATAAAAAGCAAAGTTTGTGTAATCGAATTTCAAATTCAGCTTTGCGCCGTTTGAAATTCTTTTAATCTTCTATAGAAACAAGATAAATGTTGTCTTAAAGTGTGAACGGTCTAAAAAAGAAGTATTTTCGAATTGTATTCAGCCCTTATTATCTTTTTATCCCCCATGCACTAAAAATAGTAACGACGTCTGAACTCGAGGCATTCTAACTCTTCAGTTTTGGCTGCTACGTTTTGTTGGCAGTCTTGGAGAACTACTCCCTTCCTCCCCCGTTTTTTGACGTGGATTGGTGCGTGCCTCTCCCTCCCCCTCCCTCTGCGAGTGCGTGCTGTGTTGTTGCTCTTTAGATTATCGCTGCGCATCGCATGCTTGTGTGTGTGTTTAAGATTTAAGTGCAAAGCGTAATGCTGTGAAAATATCAATTACTATCATATATTTAGACCTGATTTTCAGATTATTAGAAACAGCATCAAACTGTCGCTGTGTGATATTGATTAGGCGTGATTTCATATTTTCAATCTTACCGAGAAAATACATTGTGTACTATCTTTATCGCAATATAAAGCAAAGAATGTAACGGGCAACTAAAAAAAATGTCTGTTTCATAATACAGAAAGTAAATTGTAAAAGTGTATCAGAAGTGCTGGTATAAACAGCGTCTATGATCTGACCTTGAAAGGATAACACACTTGCTGCAGAGTATACATGAAAATGATTTCATTCATCTTTTACTATCCTGTACATGATCACAGTTTTAGAAAACAAACGCTTGTTCTGTCATATTGAAATATTATTGGAAACATTTCTCACGTGAATAACGGCTTTGACTACTCGGCGATAGCCTTTAGTTGGAAATGGCTTTAAAGGTTCTGTCAATCAAGATTTTACCGTTTTGATGAAAATTTGGTTCAGCTAAAACTAGCTCTTCGTTCATTGCAGATAACATGCCGACGTCGTAGTTTTTACAACGTAAACACCCTCTCTCTCTCTCTCTCTCTTACAACACCCCCCTCTCTCTCTCTCTCTCTCTCTCTCTCTCTCTCTCCCCCCCCCCCCCCCCCCCCCAACGTACACATGCGTCATCCAAAACATTTAGATTACACTAACAGAGTCGATTCGAAAACATTTAGACGAACACTAATTTGTTTTGAGAGAGACAGAGACAGAGATTCGAACACAGAGCAAACAAGGTTCACAACCTGAGTAGAATTTTGCAGAGACAGAGAGAGAGAGAGAGAGGTTCACAAAGCTGAGCAGAATTTTGCATCTCAGTTTCCCTCTTACCCATGCCAACAAAGCCCCACAAGTCCTTCTCTCTGTCCCTCTTTGTTGAATGAAACAAGTACTGCATCATTTTACTGTGCTTTTAAACTGTCGGTCGTAACGTGTAGAGACAGTTTTCTCATCGAAGAACACCACACAAGTAAACATGTTTTCATGACGCTGAGCCGCTGGTTCTCAAGTCTTTGAGCTGAAAGCACGTGAAAACTGGGACACTGTACACATTAAAATGCCTTGACTGAAGACCAAAAAACACGTCCAGAAACTAAAGTGCCAATTTTAAACAAAGTTTATCACCCGTTCACACTATAAACCAAGCTGTCATGCAAGAGTGTAACAGCACTTGACGTGTTTTTAAAGAACTGATTCGCCTGACAAAGGGGACAAGTTGCTTGCCCTACTTGCAAGTTGTTTGTCCTACTTTATGTTTGGTAACGTTTCTTCTGTAAAAAAAACATTAAAACCATTATAAGTCTATCGTATTGGAGAACAAAGAGATAAGTCATGTAGCCAAATGTAATATTGGGGAACAAACAGATAATCCATAAAACTCAAACCATTATGCAAAAACAAAACAGACATTCCATGTAAACCCAACCATGACAGGGGGAACACAACAAAATCAGGATAACAACGTACAAACCCATACCATATCAATTTTGGGAATCAACAGACATCCTCTATAAACCCAACTAATAAGGGGGGCACAAACAAAGTCAGCCTACATAACCCAAGCCACCACTGAGGAACACAACATACAAACCCACACCATATTAATATTTCGGGAATCGCAAGACAACCCATACATCTCAGGCCATATATCGGACAAGTCTGGGACGTTTGTTATCCCTCCGATTGCCAGTTAACAGTGGACAGAAGTCGGACGCCAGCAACAGACTGAACGTGGCTAAACAGCCAGTTATCTCCCCCGGAAGGTTCTCAATTACGTCAGCCATGACGCGTCCCTTCGTAGTCGACTGGGCTATAAACAGCACGAATCGAATTGAATTCACAATTACGTGGCAGTTGACGTTACGCCACCGTGTGTGGCATGAAGGGAAACCAAGAGAGAGAGAGAGAGAGAGAGACTTTCAAAGGCGGGGAGCGGTTTGGGGCAGACAGGACGTCGATTCTCGTGTCCAGAGATCTCATCGGCAGCAGATTCCGCCGGAAATGAAGGGAACAAAGAGCTGGTCCACAGAAGGGACGGACTTCCAGGATGTGGAGGGGATGGCAGCAAAACCGTTATTATCCTCCGCCGCCGCCGCGGACCTGGCCACTGCCGACTGCTGTTCCGTGTCTGCCGCCCGGAGATACAGTCCACGGCCAAAATCATCTCCGTAGGGAGCTGAGATGGAGGTGGGGAGGCCGAAGAGGAGAGGGGAAGGGTGGGGGTTGGAGAGGGAGGGCAGTGGAGTAGTGTGTGTGTGTGCGCGCGCGCGCGCGAGGATCTTCGGGACCACAAACACCTCTGCAAGATGCTTGCATTCTCTCTAGGAAGGTCTGCAGTATGGTCAAATCCGGCAGACGCGAAGACCAAGCTTCGTAGGGGGTGGGAGGTGCTCGGTAAGAAACGACAGTGAGGATGGAGGAGGCAGAAGAAGGCTGTGCAGTCCAGCTCATGCGACACAGACTTGCACCGCAACCACTTTCACCTTTATCAATGCCTTACCCCCCCCCCCCCCCACCCCCATGTCACACCCCACTCCCTGACTGACTCCCCCCCCCCCCTTCCCCCGCCAGTCCAATCCGTGTAACTGGAACTTGCACCACTACTATTTTTTTACCCTTGATCAACGGCTTAAGCCCCCTCTCCCATCCCCCCCCCTCCCCGTGTCACGCCCCTAGCTGAATTAAAAAAAAAAAAAAATCATCACCTACCCTCCCACATAATCCTCGGTCCCCCCCCCCCCCCATCCCCCTTCCTTCCCCTGACCCCCACCCCTTTCTCACGAGCTCCCTGGCTGACGACGGTCGAGGTCTGGGTCTGGGGTCTTGGTGACGCGGGCCGGGAGGGAGTGAGTGTCTCCTGCACCCTCCTGGCTTACCTTAGCCGCGCTCTGAGGTTTATGGCGAAAGCGAGGCTCAGTTCCTTTGATCTGGCCGCCAGCCCAGGGAGGGGGCCCGGGGGAACATAAAAGGCGCGAGCGCCTGGTGGCTTGGTGTCAGGCAAGATGGCGGCGGACGATCGACCTGCCCGGCTTTTTTACGACTTGTCGTCGTCGTCGTCCCGGAGTCGGCACCAGACCCACCCCCCCTCTCTCCCCCACCCCACCCCCCACTATCCTTCCCGCCCCCCCCCCCCCCCCCCCCCCTCCTCCCTACCTAGTCTTCGTTCGGTCGTGAAGAGGATGGCTGGCTGGTTGGTTGGCTGGCTGGCTGGCTTGGTGGAGCCCGAGACAGAAAAGAAGGCGGGAACAATGTGACGTAGCCATCGCTTCACGTGCGATATGATGAGAACGTTTCCCCCCCCCCCCCCCCCCCCCCCCTCCTCCTGTCGTCGTCGTCGTCACAACCCTCTCTCTTTAATCCCCGGAGAGACTAATGTACCATACCCCCCACCTCACCCCTATCCTCAAGAGCCGAAGCTGTCGAAGCTCGCCGCCCTTCTCTGATTGGCTGTTTTGGGGGGGGAGAGAGAGAGAGAGAGAGAGAGAGGTGGGAGTGGGGGAGAGGGGGTGGGGGTGGGACGGAAACTTGAACCAATCGAATGATTGTATTGCATAGCCTCGGTCCGGGCTAGTCCGCGCAAGAAAAACGTTGGGATGAGAGCAGCATGCGGGTTTTTTCTTTTTCCTTTCTTTTTTTTTTTTTTTTAATGGCGAGACGGCAATGTGGTTCACAGTCGGTTAATAAGTTTTAATGGGCAATACACACTTTGGGAAGAAAGGCCTGATAAAGATATTGACTCGCGAGTAATAATAATGAGTTGCCGTCCGTGATGTGACCGTTGAAATACCGTTGCTTTTAAAACGGTATCAGTGATTGCCGGGAAATTTTGCACATTAGAATCATAAAAGAAAGCACGATGCACAGGTTTTTCTGCTTTCACTTTTAATGAGTTTTCGCTTGTCAGTTTTTTCGAAGCTTCTTCGGCTGGGAAGTGGGTAGTACGCAATTCTTTCTCACTCTCTGAATTCGAGGCGTGTGTGTGTGTGTGTGTGTGTGTGTGTGTGTGTGAGAGAGAGAGAGAGAGAGAGAGAGAGAGAGAGAGCTTATCCAGATCGGTGTATTTGACCAATACGTCATTGACATCAACATGTGTTGGTTAAAACCAGGCCCACAAGACGGGAAATCTTATGAGAGGAAAATAGAAAGCAAAGATGCTTTTGATATATTGGTTACGACTTAAAAACAAAACTGTAAAGACACCCCTAACCTCCAATCCCCAGATAAAAGAAAAAAGAAAACAAAAGGTAAAAGGAAAACATCTAAAGTCGGTATTTTGAAATGAATATCTTCTTAAAGATCGGATCAGAAACACAGAGAGAGAGAGGTGGGGGGGGGGGGGGGGGGGGGGGGGGGGGGGGGGGGGGGGGGGGGGGGGGGGGGGGGGGGGGGGGGGAAGGGGGAGAGAGGGGAGGGGGGGGGGGGGGGGGGGGGGGGGGAAGGACGAGGTAGAGTAGAGGTATAAGCTAAGCTTCTCTTTAACCCAACCACCGTGGTCTTTCGGGGCCATCGCGACGTGAAAATATGTCACGTTTGTCATGAAAAACAGTCTCCACGACAACGAATATCTTTTTAAAAAAAACAGACCAGCCGCGCCGGCAGCAGCAGCCTCTCCACTTGGGTTATGGCAGAGATGACAGAAATCGTGAAAAAAAGTATTAAACAAATAAATGCACCAGATTCCCCACACAATGACTTTCTGACAAGTGATACTCTACAATGAACATGCAAATTACCGCTACCTAGTCGACAATTCACAATATAGAACTACCAATTCGTCATTTGCAACAACAGAAACTGACGGATAAGCAATTCCTGGATGGTGAAAATGTAGAAAAATCTACGGACGCCAGTAAAGGAAGACAGACACACATTTACAAACAAAAAACACACATTTACAAAAGCAACAAAACTGGAACAAAACATGCAAAAGCAACAAGAACCCCCCTTCCCCCCCCCCCCCCCCCCCCCCCCCCCCCCCCCCCCCCCCCCCCCCCCCCCCACTATACTGGGATTAAATCCACTCAGATCTCTCCCCACCTGGCTACAAAAATCACCCCATCATTCACAACG
>JADBJO010000291.1:142500-147500 GCA_016801955.1 Conus betulinus
GTGAGACTCATGATTGATAAGCACGCATCGTGTTTCAGTAACGTATTTGATCTTTTTACTTCCTAAGGACATTGTCAAGGTTTTTTTCCCCCGCTTATTTAGTTGTTTTTAGACTTGTTCCTTTAACTAGCGAAGCCATTTGTCTTGTTCTTCATCTTTTTCAAATAAAAGTAAGTTTGTATATGAACATGTCTTTATCAGTTTGTTTATGCTGTGTGTAGTTTTATAATTTCTTTGAAATAAAAAAAGTGTAACAAACAAACAGCAGCTTTATAGACAACAGGAAATTCAAGTCAGTTTATAATGCCTACACATTTCAACACATTCGCTCGGTTATCTTGTTACCACAAGATTTATATTTGGCTCGTCCGATTCATCACAGCTTAGCCGACCTGATACGATTTTAAAGCCTCTGGTTAAAGTGTTAAGGGTCTCTCTGAGGCCTTCTCGGCGTGTTATGATTCTTAAAAGTCTTGTTGACATGTTATTATTCTAAGGCCTGAACGACACGTTATGATTCCAAGGCCTGGTCGACGTGCTATACGTCCCTCTAAGGGTGGTTGATGTTTTTATGATTCCAAGGCCTGGTCGACGTGTTATGAATCCCCCTAGGGTTGGTTCATGTTTTATTTCAAGGCCTAACTGGCACATGCCACTTTAGGGCCAGACTGACATGTTATGATTCTGTCTGAACAAAAAAAAATCGTTTGATGTTTGATGATTCTCTCCACAATCTTCTTCACGTGTTTGGATTTTATTTTAGGCCTGGTTGACTTGTTACGACTCTCCGAGGTGTGGTCAATACGAAAAGATTCTCATTACGATCTGTTTGACGTCATATGATTTCTCTTAGACACGAGTGAATTGTTATGATTCTCTCCAAGGCCTAGCTGAAAGGTCTGGTCGACACATATCTTGATTCTGAGACCTTATTGACGTGTTATGATTCTCTCTAGGGCTTGGTTGACATGCTACGATTCTCTCAAAGACCTAGCTGACGCTCTTTTTGTATTCCAAGAATTAGCTGACGTATTATGATTCTCTCTTAAGGCTTGGTTGACATGTTACGATTCTCTCAAAGTCAAGATAATAGGTTATGAACCTCTTTCTAAGGGAGGATTAACGTCAAGGACTGGATAAACGTGTTATGATTCTCTCTAAGGCCTAGTTGTTGTGCTATAATTTCTCTCTCTCTCTCAAAAAATAAATAAAATAAATAAATAAACTGGATGACATGTAAAGATTCTCTTTAATGCTTGAATGACGTTTTCCGATTCTCTCTCAGACTTGGTTGACGTGTAATGATTTCCTCCAAGATCTCGCTGACGTGTCGTGATATCCTTTGTTGACGTGTTACAATTCTCTCTAATCCATGGCTGACGTCATCCGATTCTCTTTAAGAGGTGGTTTGACATGTTATGATCTTTCTGAAGCCTGGCAGACAAATTGTGATTTTCTCCAAGGTCTGATTGAAGTGTTATGACGTTAAGCTCTGGATGATGAGTTATAGTTCTAAAGCTTGGTTGAAGTGTTGTGATTTTCTGTAAGGTCTGTTTCATGTGTTATGATGAGTCACTGATGCATGATTCACAGGTTATGATTCTGTTTCAAGCTTCGTTGGCGTGTTCTGCTTCTCATCAGATTTGGGTTGAAGTGTTATAATTCCCTCTAATGCTCGTTTCATGTTTTTATAATCGTATCTAAGACCTGGGTGACGCTTATGATTCTCTCTAATGATTATTTGACATGTCACGATTGTCTCTAGGATATAGTTGACAAGTTATGTTTCTAGCTAAAGCCTGGTTGACGTATTATGACCTTCATAAAGTCTAGCTGACATGTTATGACTCTTTGCGGTCTGGCTAATGTGTTGTGAATCTCTTTAAGACCTGTTAATATGTCATTGTGTTCCCTAAGGCTTGATGAATGTATTATTATACTTTCTGTTTGAGAACTACTTGACGTGTGTTATGATTCAAAGGCCTGGTAACGTGTTACAATTCTACCTAAAACCTTCTAGATGTGTTATCATTCTCTGGTTGACATGTATTGATATTCTTTGAAAGCTGTTTACGTGTTATGATTCTAAGGCCTCTTACCATGTCAGTTTCTCTGTAAGACTGCAAACATGTCAGGGATCTCTCCTGAGACGTGTAAATGTGTCAAGATTCTAAGACCTGTTAACATGCTAGGATTCTCGACAAAGACTGGTTGGCGTGTTGTGATTCTCTTTAAGTTCTGGTGAACGTGTTACGATTCTCTGACTGGTTGACGTGTTATGACTCTCTCTAAGGCCTGGTTGACGTGTTATAACTCTCTCTAATGCCTGGTTGACGTGTTATGATTCTCTCTAAGGCCTGGTTGACGTATTATGACTCTCTCTAAGGCCTGGTTGACGTGTTATGACTCTCTCTAAGGCCTGGTTGACGTGTTATGATTCTCTCTAAGGCCTGGTTGACGTGTTATGATTCTCTCTAAGCCTGGTTGACGTGGTATGATTCTTACTAAAGTGTGGTCGAGTTGTCATGATTATGCCTAAGACTAATTCTCCTGTCATAGTTTCTAAGACGTGTTACGATTTGTCTGCAAGACTTGTTGACGCGTTATGATTTTCGCTACAGCTTTTGACGCGTTGTCATTTTTGCTACAGCTTTTGACGCGTTATGACGTGTTACGATTCTCTGTAGTGCTTGGCTGACGTGTAATGACTCTTTTTAGGCTTGCGTTTAATAATGTATACGACTTAAAGGCCAAGCAGCTTGGTTACGATTCTCTCTAAGGCCTGGCTGATGCATTTTCATTCTTAAGCCTGGTTCGTGTGTGAAGACTTTTCTCTGGGGCCTAGCTGACGTGTGAAGATTCTGCAAAGGGCACAGCCTGCCACTCAGCTTCAATGTAAAACGGTAGAACTGTACGGTAAAGCGTGTTGCATCATTTCAAACGAATCTCCACAGAATGACTATCATTGTAATCAACGCATTGCTCTCGTAGTGAGCTCGGTTTAAATTCCTTTCCAGAAAAACAACAGTTAGCGAGGGGGGGGGGGGGGGGGGGAGGTAAGGGATGATTAAAGTGTGTGTGTATGTGTTCGGAGGGGGGGGGGGGGGGGGGAAGTCGCAAGACATGTGCATCCGCTCGGAGACTTACACACATTCAAATCCACAAGAATGCGTCCTGGCATGCCACTGAAGCAAAAAATATCTTCGTCCGACTCTTGTCACTTTCACTTATATGTGCGTGTAACTGCACCTCACATCCCCCTTTTGACGCACACACTCCTCTCTCACCCCATACCCCATTCTTTCCACACCACCCCCCCCCCCCCCCCCCCCCCCCCCACAACACACAGATACTCTCTCGCACGGAATGACATTTTCACACATATGATGTCATTGCGTCACTCATCCACCTACACAAACACACGCGCGCGCGCGCGCATGCACACACACACACACACACACACACACACACACACACACACACACACACACATCACCAACGATAACGCAACACACACACACACACACACACACACACACACACACACACACACACACACACACACACGACCACGAGATATCGCACCCCCCCTCCTCCCCAACCCCCCCCCCCCCCCCCCCCCCATCCCCACCCCCACCCAAACGCCAACCTCCCTCCGTCTGGCAGCCTGGGTGTTCTGCCTCATCATCCCCCCACCCCTGACCGTGGCTGACCTCCTGGCCGACCGATACTGGCGCAGCCACACCTCACCCCCGGGGCTTATCAGCGGGGCGCAAGGTTGTCCACAATTAGCCGTGACTTACGCGCCCAACAGCAGCCAGGCCACTACATAATTAGCGGCAGTGCAGGGAGAGGGCCTAAAGCTGGCGATCCACGATACGACGTGGGCAGGATAGCGGGAGTGGAGTGTGTATCTGTGGTGAAGCTCGCGAGGAAAAATTACAGATAAAGAAAGAAGTTCAAAAGAAAGTTATGAAAAAAAAAAACAGTCAAGAAATAAACCCAACGAAAGTCAGAAACAGAGAGAAGAAAAAAGGAGGAAAAGAGGGGGGACTCCGACAAACGATCAACTGTTCTTTTCAAAAATCTGAAAAGTGGATCGAATTACGTTGAGATCGTTCGCTGCTTTTTACTGCCTAAAGATTGATGACAGACGGACGGACATGCATTCAAGCACGCGTACAAAGACGCAGGCTGACGTTTGACATGTCACGTACAGTTATATCCTATCTGGAATTCAATCATCATTAGAAGTTGCAAAGCAAGTCAATAAGCAGGCATGCAAAAGATGCATCTGCATTAACATAATAGGGGGTGAATGCCCTTTGCAAGCCACCGACGTGAACAAGCAATTCGTCATAGCTTAATGGTTTCAGGCAATATTAAACGAATTTATAGGAGTTTATTTCTGTAGGTAATATTAGAACGGGCTGAATACTCCGACAAGGCGGGTTAATGGTTAGTCGTTCTTCGCTTAGTATGCGCCGCGGTCATTTTGTCTTTTTTACCCGTTCAGGTGAGTGTACAAGTATGACCTGCAACTTACGTAACATCGTCTCTTCCATGTGGTTCCCAAGAACTGACGGATCACCTCCATGTGCAGTCTGTAAACTGTGTATTTTAAAAAGTTGTTGCATCACCCCGAGAGCAGTCAAACGGAGTGAACATTCAGATCTGGTGCAGAAGGACGAATTAAAAAAATAATCAATAAAAAAAAAAAAACAAACAAGAAACACGAGCAATCGTCACTGCAAATAACTGTCAGTTCTATCTTTCTTTTTTCGTATTTTTTTCCCACCAGAATTCTGATAAGAAATGATGAGACCTTGTGACATAGGTCTGCTACCTGAAATATGAAGCAGGGAACAGTCAAACAGGGGTAAATTCAGACTTGGTACAGAAAGGTGAATTTTAAAAAAGGGCAGTCGTCACTGCAAATAACTGTCAATTCTTTCTCTTTTTTTCTCTTTCTTTCTTTCTTTCTCCGAAATTCAGATAAA
>JADBJO010000291.1:152500-162500 GCA_016801955.1 Conus betulinus
AAATGCACATGCCGTGATAGAGGTGGCATGATAAATTTACAGGTAATGGAGAAAGCTATGTGGTAATCTGCGATTTGCAGTTCGAGTCTGATATACAGTGTTGTTCTTTCTCCCTCCCGACTAACTGTCTGGGTGCCGATCTTTCGAAATTGAGGCGATGAATCGAGATCCTGTGCGCATCACGCACGTAAGAGACCCCAGGGCAACGAGGACGTAACACCTGGCCAAAATCTATAGAAAACTCCACTGGCAAAACAATGGTAAAGCTGTACAGTGGCGCCGTATTCTCCTCGGGGTATTAGCTTCCCTTTCGCCCAGAGAAATGTGGTATGACGATAAATTCACACAACAGAGTGTAATCAGTTATTTACAGTTACCACGAATTCTACCAGAAATGTGATCCATTCCTTATGACATATTTTAAAAACAGTTTGGTGATGCTTTCTTCACTTCATCAACAACAGTTCGTCACTGTGTTAATGGGGGTCTCGCAGTCTTCCTGATCACTGATGAAACAGAAACACAGAATTCTGAATTTTTGGCAGATTGGATTTGATACCAAGATACTGTATGAAACCAGCTAGTGGTGTCATTATTAATACGGTACTATCATTGTTCATCATCATCATCATCATCATCATCATCATTTCTTTGCCAGATTACGCTAGTTTAAACAGCATTCATTTCTAACTCAGTTTCTACCGAAGCTTTAATCAGTTTCTACCGAAGCTTTAATCAAACCTATACAATTGTCAAATATTAATTGCCCGGAAGAATGAATTCTTTGTGATCAGCTTACCTAGAGATTTGTAAGCTTTGCCCTGACTTATCGCAACGTCACGAGAGTAATTAAACGGTTTATCAAAAGTCCATAAGAGCATTCAAAAGAATTCGAACCGCCACGTCTCGATAAATTTGAAATGACAGATAACCAAATAATTCAATAAACAATGAATGGATGTAATACACGGATACGCAAATTTGTTTCCGGCTTTATAAAGGCGCTGTCAGTCTGTATTTGTAAAATTTCAGCACACTGAACAACTACCTCTATGCTCCGGATAAATCAAACTAGGCCGTGCAAGGTGCGTCAACGATCCCGCATGATATTTTCATCGGACTTCTCTCAAAGTTAACATCGTCACCACCCCTAGACAAAACAAAACAAACAAACAACACTTTCCTTCTCACCATTATCATTCCTTTTTGCCATTCAGATCAGTCAATATTGGCCACAAACCACCAGTCATCTAGACATGGTGAGACCAGGGTTTTCTTGTTTTGTTTTGTTTTTTTTGTTTTTTTTCCGGTCGCTGTTTGAATTTATTATTCATCTTTCACGTGCTGGTGATCGAGGGGGTCTAGCAGCTGATTGGAATCAAGACGAAAAGTAAATCGATATGACAGCGTTAAACTATATCACTGCCAAAGCCATCTCAACTAGAAGGGCGTTGGAGAGAGCTAAGGCCTCCATCAAGACTCAACAGTTCCCTCAAATCCTACCCGAAACCACCGAGTATCTCTAGATACTTCTAACACTATCACGGATACATCAAGATTGTTTTATCTGGTCCAGTCCTCATTCTCTCAGCTACATGTAGGTGGCAGTTGCGAGTTTCTGATCCAGTAAATTCATAAATGTCCTCCTCCCAGTCATGGATGTTGTTGTGCTTACTGGAGCCGAGCTATAATCCAGATCTTCACCAAATCTTACAAGTTCGTAGAAATGCCTGGTGCTTTTTTCCCCCCCCCCCCCCCCCCCCCCCCCCCCCCCCCCGAGATCCACGCATTCTTTACTCACAAATTTTGAAATATGTGGGGGACTTCTTCTTCTGCGTACGCAGGCTGATACTCCTGCGAACACTCCTATATGGACAGGCAAGTATTAATCCCATCTACCCTACAAAGGGAGTGTTTTTTTTGTTTTTTTTTGGGGGGGGGGGGGGGGGGGGGGGGGGGAGACAAAAGTCCAGAATCGCAGATGAAAGGTGAAGGTGAAAAATGAATCCCTGGATGTACAATTCGATATTCGATCTGAATTTAAAAGGAAAAAAAAAAGTGGCGGGGAGGGTCCATTCTTGAGCCGCATTCTTCTCCGTTTCTTCTTTAAGTTCCGCCGAAGTTGGCATCAACTTGCTGTCACACAGTTGAACCTTGGAATATGAGTGAACGCTCCACTTGCCTGGAGGAGGTAAGCGCAGACGGAGGTTAAAAGATGTCAAACGCCGAAAATATGGGGTTCTGAAATACGGGTAAGGTGTGGGTGTGCTGATGAGGGTTCTGGGGTGGCATGACGGTGTGTGTGTGTGTGTGTGTGTGTGTGTGTGTGTGTGTGTGTGTGTGTGTGTGTGTGTGTGTGTGTGTGTGTTTAGCGACTGTCAGCAATTAATAACCCACCAGACCACATAAAACACTGGACAAAATATCCTGCTTTGGGGGAATAAACAAAAATTGCCTGCTAAAACTAACTCTCATTCCTCTCGTTAGTGACAATATTTTCAACACAAATAGCACAGTGATAAAAAGAAAAGAAGAGAGAAAGAAATCCCCCCTTTTGACCAGCAATTAATCTGAAGACATGAAGAAGAGTAAGGAGTGTGCGTGTGCAGAGAGGGGGAGGGGTGGTAGTGGTAGGGGAGATGGAATTTGTGTGTGGGCGGGTGAAGGTGGGGGATGGGGATGGAGTTGATGATGAGGGTGAATAGGGTTGTGACTGGGAAAGACCGTTCTCTTTGTTAAACTGAAATGAATACATTTTCTACTCTGTCAAAATGCCTCCGCTCACACACACACACACACACACACACACACACACACACACACACACACCACACACACACTTCTCCTCCGCTATCCCTACCCCGTCCCTCTCTCTCTCCTCCAAACACACACACACACACACACACACACACACACACACACACACATACACAGAGAGAGAGAGAGAGCAGCTGGCCAACGTCACAAGAAACACCGCATGTCACGTGACAGCAAGTGCCAACCCGCCGGAATGACGCCCCTTGCACAACTGAGCCTAGGTGGCGCCAGCAGAGACCGGAATAAAGATAAAATGGCGACGGCTCGCTATGCTAATCGACACAGGTCGGATGTGCCAGGATTTTAATGGGTTTTCGTAAGCCACAGGTATTATGATAATTCATAATTTTACGGCCACAAAAACGGCCGGCTGTCAAAGCGGGCCGGACAGCTGAAGCCGAAAGGGATCCAGCCCAGATTATTGGGCGGGCTTTACAGGACCCAACGCAGCGCCAAGGGCCGACAGAGCTGGCCCTGGCCCCCCCCCCCCCCCCCCCTCCCCCCCACTGGTCCCACAAGGGTTAATTTATGATAATATGTCCCCGATGCTGGATGCACGGGCTATCCCAGAGATTAGGGCGTGACACGCGAGAAATGGGGATGGAAGTGGGGGGGGGGGGGGGGGGGGGGGGGGGGGGTGATGGAGAATCGTGTTATGTGGCTGCACCTTCACCTCCAGGAGACGCCTGCCTCAGGAGCGCGCGAGAGGGGAGTGAGAACGTTACGTGACCTCTTCTTTGTGACGCGCGTCGAGTTGAGGGTTCTGAAATGCTACCGTGAGGAGATGTTTGACTCACGGCCGACCGGCGCCAGCCCCCGTGAACTTGTCAATGCTGACGACTTTCACATGGACTCACCACGGACATGGACAGTGGAGAGAAAATGGACACTGAGGTCACCAAGAGAGCAGGGCGTGAACAGAGTTTGAGGCTCGTTCTTTGCTAAGGCCGTAGAAAGACGGGACTTCGAAGCCAAACAACCCCTACGTGAACAGAGAGATGGAAAATTCAAGCCAGACAACCCCTACATGGATAGAAAGGTGAAATTTGAAGCCAGACAATTCCTACGTGAATAGAAAGATGGAAATTTGAAGTCAGACAACCTCTACGTAACTAGAAAGATGAAATCTTGAAGCTAGACAACCCTACGTGAATCGAAAGATAAAAAGCTGAAGCTAGACAACCCCTACTTTCACAGAAAGATGACATTTTGAAGCTAGACAACTCTATGTGAATTGAAAGATGAAATTTTGAAGTCAGAAACCACCATCTGAATAGAAAGATGAAAATTTGAACCCAAACAACCCTTACGTGAATAGAAAGATTGAACTTTGAAGCCAGACAATCCCTGCGTGAATAGAAAGTTGAAGATTTGAAGCCAGACAACCCCTACGTGAAATAAAAGATGAAAATTTGAAGCCAGACAATCCCTGCGTGAACAGAAAGATGAAAACTTGAAGCCAGACAATCCCTGCGTGAATAGAAAGATGAAAATTTGAAGCCAGACAACCCCTACGTGAACAAAAAGGTGAAAATTTGAAGCCAAACAACCCCTTCGTGAACTGAAAGATGAAAAGTTTGAACCCGAACAATCCCTGCGTGAACAGAAAGATAAAAACGTGAAGCCAGACAACCCCTTCGTGAACAGACAGATGAAAATTTGAATCCAAACCACCCCTACGTGAAGTGCAGTATTTCGATTTACTCAGCCTTCCCCAAGCAAAACATTACTTGAGTAATAACCAACGAGGAGAAGGATAATGCAGTTCAGTTTGACTCTGATTTTTTGCATTGTAGTTCAGCTGACCACACACTTCCTGGTGTGGGGGATAAAAGAAAGAAACCACAGCTTCTATATGAATACACTAGTCAACGCTATGGTACCCAAAGTTCTCACCCCCTTAAGACAGATCAACTAGGCCATGCTGGCAACAACAGCCATGCCGCTTGGTTTTCACTCCCAGCGTGAAAAAAGGAAATGTACCGATGGGAAATAATTGTCACCGAGAGTGGAAAAAAAAAAAAAAAAAAAAAAAAAAAAAAAAAAAAAGTCATATGAAGAAGAGACACTACAGAACGGACAGTCAGCATCCACTCTGGACGCCGTGCCCACAGTCATGACTTTTTAGAAGGCAGATTAACAAAAAAGAAAACCCTGGCATATTATACACTGATGACCGAACAAAGATTTTAAAACGGCTTCTACAACAATGACGGCAAATTGGGCCATAAAAGCAGAAAAAACTTCTGTGCACGACAGTAAAGAAAAGCGATAAAAAAAAAAGAGAGGAGGAGGGGATACTAAACACAGACCAACCAACCAACCATTACCAAACAAACTAACAAACAAAAACCCACCGAAGTTTCTAGCATAAGCTCCACCGGATACTAATAATTTAATTATTTTAAGCTGTTTCATGCTAATGTCCAATGTACCATCTGTGTTCAAATTAAATATGAACACTGAGTCTCTCAATTTCTTTCCTATATCGCAATCAAATAGCATTATTTACCAATCAGTAAAACAGCAAAGCCAAAAGTGAGAGAAGGCTTTATTGTGAGTCTTCAATCACTTTTGACTGGCAGAGATACACAGATAACTTTTTTGGTACCATCCATGAGTTCCACACATGATCCCAACATTACGCCGGCTGGTCTGCGAGATGTCTTAGGAACCGAAAGTGCGGCGCTTCTGCTCTTTGAATCCTACTTCAAAAAGAAAATTTCACAGGGAAATAGGCCACCAAACAGAAATGAAAACTAACCGGCAAAGGAAAAAAAAAAAAGACGATTTTGTTTTTCATAGCCTCAGTCTCGAGATGCTTGAGTAGTCCACATAATGGCAATAGCTGGAACGGTCAGTTCGGTTGTTAAGTGATCATTTGTCGCTCAAAACAACACCGACACCCGCATTATTGTGCAAAATATTATTCGCCGTGATTTTTTTAAGAAATGCACCACATACACACACGCGCCCCCCCCCCCCCCCCCCCCCCCTCACGCACACACACATACACGCGCGCGCGCGAGCACACACACACACACACACACACACACACACACACACACACACACACACACACACACACACACAGAGCTTGTTTCTGTGGATAAATGTTTCGTTCTTTTGTTCATTCACTTAACTTTTACTTTCCTTTTTAGTTTGTTTGTTTGTTCACTTAGTGTCCATAATTCTTGTGATGGGTTTTACAGTTTAAGTTTCACTTACAAGGTATCTCTGTGTGAGGAATAGTCCATATCCGCTACACCACATGTGCCAAGCCATGAGTTTACGACAGTACGCTGGCACAGAGGCATATAAATATTATTTAACTCACTCACTAAATAAATAATCAAACAAAGAAATATTCCAGTTTTGAGAAAATTCTCTCTCTCTCTCTCTCTCTCTCTCACACACACACACACACACGCGCGCGCGCGCGCGCGCGCGCGCGCGCGCGCGCACACACACACACACACACACACACACACACACACACACACACACACACACACACACACAGAGGAGCTGGGGGAACAGTCACGTTCTACAGTCTTCACCCATCTCACACGCCTTTGCTCGAGCTTATGACCGACTGTCAGACTGAATGTCCAATAAATTCAGCCGCTCGGCTAATGTGCCATCTTCTTTCGCCTTCTCGGCCGTCTGTGATGGCAAGTATACTGTGGGAACTATTTTTCATCTCTCCCTGGGCCTCAACATCCGAACTGAGGGGACATTCTTCGGCATCAGACTGCTTGGAGAGCTTGACGCTTCTCGGTGTCTCAACATTCCGTCGATTATCTTTTAGCTTGTCTGTTGTCTTACGTGTGGCAAAGCCTGACGACACTGTTCTTTAGTTCATCTTTTTGTTATACGTTTTCAAACCCTTCTGATGTTGTTCTTTATTCATTTATTGTCTTATGTTTTCAAACTCTTTTGATATTGTTCTTTCTTCATCTATTGTCTTGTTTTCAGACTCTTCTGATATTGTTCTTTCTTCATCTATTGTCTTATGTTTTCAAACTCTTCTGATATAGTTCTTTCTCATCTATTGTCTTATGTTTTCACACTCTTCTGATATTGTTCTTTCTTCATTATTGTCCTATGTTTTCAAACTCTTTTGACACTAGCTTATGTTCGTCTGGTGTCTAATCTTCACAAACTCTTCTAACATTGCTCTCTTTACTCTTCTGACGCTGTTCTTTAGATTATCTGTTGTCTTGCGTTTGCAAACTCTTCTGACACTGTTCTTTAGATTATCTGTTGTTTTGCGTTTGCAAACTCTTCTGACACTGTTCTTTAACACTGTTCTTTAGTTCCTCTGTTATCTTGCATTTGCAAACTCTTCTAACATTCCACTTCACTCTTCTGACACTGTTCTTTAGCTAATCTGTTGTCTTGCGTTTGCAAACTTTCCTGACGCTGTTCTTTAGTTTATCCGTTGTCTTACGTTTTCAAACTCTTCTGACGCTGTTATTTAGTTCCTCTGCTGTCTTACGTTTTCAAATCCTTCTAACATTCTGTTGTCTTGCGTTTACAAACTCTTCTGACATTGTTCTTTAGTTTTATCTGTTGTCTTGCCTTTGCAAACTCTTCTGGCATTGTTCTTTAGTTTATCTGTTGTCTTGCGTTTGCAAACTCTTCTGACATTGTTCTTTAGCTTATCTGTTGTCTTGCGTTTGCAAACTCTTCTGACATTGTTCTTTAGTTTATCTGTTGTCTTGCGTTTGCAAACTCTTCTGACACTGTTCTTTAGTTTATCTGTTGTCTTGCGTTTGCACACTTTTCTGACGCTGTTCTTTAGTTCCTCTGTTGTCTTGCGTTTGCAAACTCTCTGACGCTGTTCTTCAGTTCCTCTGTTGTCTTATTGCCCCCTTGCCCCAAGGGGAGATCAAATCAGTACAAAACTGCCCCAAACAGCTAAGTTTCCTTCAAATCGTAAAACGTAACAGGTGCCGCAAACGTAACACGTGTCGCAGATGTAACAAGAGCCACAAACGTGAAACTCTGCGCCTTTCCTCACCGATGGGTATTGTTAAACAATGCAAGACAACAGACGGAGCTGTCCCTGAAGATGTGCATTTGAAGTGACCAAGGGTATTACGAAATGTCAGAAAAAAAAGCCTCCATGTTGATTCACGGTTAAATGGCTGCTGCCTCGCAAAAGACGAGCCAGTCAGCTGTTGATCAGAGGCCACGCAGTCACTCATCAGCGGAAACTCAAGTGTCGGTTAGCATGGGGACTGAACCAGGCCGGGCTTTATGTTTAGCTGTAGTATCAGTCCAGTTTCCCGGTTTGATTATAATTATAGTCGCTTTCCAAAGAAGAACGAAGCTTGAAGCGGTTTTCGTTTCTTTTCGTATGTCTCAAACTCTCGCTCCCCTGTTACCCCCGCCCACCCTGGTGTGTGTGTGTGTGTGTGTGTGTGTGTGTGTGTGTGTGTGTGTGTGTGTGAGAGAGAGAGAGAGAGAGAGAGAGAGAGAGAGAATGGTGTGTGTGTGTGTGTGTGTGTGTGTGTGTGTGTGTGTGTGTGTGTGTGTGTGCGCGCGCGCGCGCGCGCGCGTGTGTGCGTGTGTGTGTGTGTGTGAGACAGATAGAGTGGTCATTCATCCACACAATTCTTTAAAAGACATCGTCTAAAAACTCATCCAAAACTTTGTTAAAAATCTTTCCACTGTAAAATCTCAGATCCGATGAAAAATGTTAACCTCTTTCAAGAACTCAAAGATCGCGTCAGGCGGAACATCTCTGAACAAGGTTTTCATGGACTCTGCTGTAAAATGTTTTGTGTCTCACATCGTGCAAAAAATCCCACACTCTAAAAGAATATGTTTCATTGTGAGTGGCACATGACACGGAATGCACCAAGGAGCTTCTTCACTCTTTAAAAGGTAGGAATGGGTAAAATACGAATGGCCGGTGTGCAGCCGGCACAGAACTGTTTCTTCTTTACGACCACCAGACGAAGATGGGAGGAACTCCTTTAGGTTTGGACGGATCTGAAAGAGTTTGTTATCCGTCTGTGTATTCCAATCCTCCTGCCAGAGGTCTTTTACATAATCGTTAATTTTGGGTTTCAAATCTGAGCAGGGGATAGGTGTGTTTGACAGTTTTCTCTCTTGTGGCATTCTTGGCCAAACGATCCACCATTTCGTTCCCTCCGATGCCAACATGACCAGGAACCCAAGCCAGAAGAATGTTGTAACCCTCCGCTGTCAACTTGGTAAAAAGTTCAAAAAAGTGTAAAAAGTTCGGGGTGCTGAAGATTGCGGCCAGCTATGGCCTCCAAAGCCGACAGTGAATCCGACAAACCAGAAAGTCCCTCTTCGTAGATTGGGAGATTATCCGTAGTGCCAGAACCAGAGCTGTAACTTCAGCAGAGTAAGCAGAAGCGTCTGAAGGAATATGTTCTAACAGTATTTGAGAAGGAGCACCAGGGCAGTAGGCTGCACAGGCCACTCCATCTTCAGACTTGGAACCGTCAGTGAAAATTTTCTGATAGGATGAGAATTTCGAACAGAGGTCAGCATACAAAGCCTTGTATGCTAGAGAGCTAGTGGACTCTTTGCGAAAAGCTGCAAGATCAAAACGAATCTCTGGTGTGAAAAAGGTCCACGGAGGTTGATCCGGAAACTTGGAAAAATCGGGTGCGTGAGGCTGCATACGAAGACCAAACGGCGGAATACAGTTAGGGTTGTTGTCAAATTTGCTTTGAAACTGAGGGTCAAAGACACAGTCATAGGCAGGGTTTTCAGGTTCGGAGAACAGTCTGACGTAGTAATTCAAAGACAGTTTCAGCCTGCGGTTGGACAGTGAAGGTTCACCTGCCTCTGCGTACAGGCTGTACACAGGGGTGGTGCGGAATGCTCCAAGACAGAGACGAAGCCCTTGATGGTGGATAGGGTCCAAGAGTTTTAGATACGACGGTCTGGCAGAGCCGTACACAGCACAACCATAGTCCAGTTTGGAACGGACCAAGGCTCTGTAGAGGTGCAGTGTGTGTGTGTGTGTGTGCAGTAAACATCCCCCCTACCTGCCCTCCCTGTACACTCAGTTTCTTTTCGCACAGATCCCGGGGTACTGTCGTCATCGGAAAAGCTTTTCTTCTTTTTTTTTTTTTTCTTAAAGTAAGATGGATCTTCTAAATAGTTCATTTAAGAAACAATAAATCACAAGGTA
>JADBJO010000291.1:167500-177500 GCA_016801955.1 Conus betulinus
AAAAAAAACTTCAATATAGGTATACTTAGAATAGACAACATCGAAATCTTCCAGGGAAAATGCATTCGTTTTTTTTTTTTAGGTATACCTACCGTAGCTAATATACACAAACGTTCCGGGGGAAGGGGGGGGGGGGGGGGATCTTCTTCAAAGTAAAACAGTATTTATCCGGAAGTATACCTGGTGTGGACAGAAGGGAAAATGTTCTGAAAAAAAAAAAAAACGTTATTGGGAGGAACAGACGAAAGGGACAAATATACTGAATAAAAACGAATCTTTAATATATTTTTTTTTTTTACTGGGGACGTAAATAGTACAGACACAAACACATATATTTTAGAAGAACAGATATTAGAGGGCAAAAAGTCTTTGGGGCGGGTGTGCCTTGAACAGACAAATCGGAAAAAAAAATGTGTATTAAAAAAAAATCATTATACTGGGGGAAACTGATAAAAGGGACAAATATTTAGAGAACAACAAAAACAACAAAAACGACAACAACACAACAACAACGTCTTGAAGGGAGGGAGGGAGGTTTTTTTTTTTTTTTTTTTTTTTTTTTTTTTCTTTCAGGTTTCACTGTACACTGTCGTTTCAGTTGTTCACTTATGCATTCGTTCTGCTGCCGCCTGGCTGGCTGTCAGGCGAAGGAAGGGCGCTGTCAAACCCTTGTACCACTGTCCTCGCCATCATTAGTCATGGCTTTGTCGCTCGTGTGCGTGCCTGTGTGTGGTCTCTCCGCTCACGTGTCAACTCACATCACATACACCACACCCAAACAGAGAGAGGCAGAGAGAGAGAGAGAGAGGAGGAGAAGCACACACGCGCCCCCCCCCCCCCCCCCCCCCCCCCCCCCCACACACACACACACGCGCGCGCGCGCACCCACCCACCCACCCAACACACACACAACACACACACACACACACACACACACACACAGAGGGACAGAGATGCTTGTAAGGATATGATTAATGCACCTGAGCAGACGCTGCTCTCTCTCTCTCTCTCTCTCCCTCCCTCCTCCCCCCTTTTTCAACAAGTATCTATATAGAAATAGCAGTCTCTCTCTCTCTCTCGCCACACTCTCCCCCCCCCCCCCCTTTTTTTTCAACAAGTATCTGTATAGAAATAGCAGTCCAAGTACTATACTGTCTCTCTCTCTCTCTCTCTCTCTCTCTCTCTCTCTCTCTCTCTCTCTCTCTCTCGTCCTCTCACTCTGTCTCTGTCTGTCGCTCTGTATGCGTGTGTGTGTGTGTGTGTGTGTGTGTGTGTGTGTGTGGTGTGTGTGTGTGTGTGTGTGTGTGCGCGCCGCGCGCGTGTGTGTGTGTGTGTGGCGTGCGCGTGTGTGTATGCATGTATGTATGTATGTATATTATATATGCATATATATATATATATATATTACATACACACATACGTGTATGGTGTGTGTGTGTGTGTGTATATGTGTAGATAATGTGTGTGTGTGTGTGTGTGTGTGTGTGTGTGTGTGTGTGTGTGTGTGTGTGTGTGTGTGTGTGTGTGTGTGTGTGTGTGTGTGTGTAAAGTGTGCATCATTTTTAATTGAGTGAAAATAGGTGTAGGTTAAAAGGTTCTTTGAGCCATTTTCTCACAGAAACACACACACACACACACACACCACACACCACACACACACACACACACACACACACACACACACACACACACACACTCACGGAGAGAGAAGGAAGGGAAAAAAGTACGAATTTATTTTTAAAAAATATTGGCGGATTTCTTCATTTGAGCAGTACTGGCATGGCAAGACAAATAACACGTACAGGCACAATACACACACACACACACACACACACACACACACACACACACACACACACACACACACACGCACACACACACACACCACACACACACACACACACACCATCGTCGTCATCATCATCATTACGAATACCTCCACAACCCAGAAAAGGAGAGGAGGTTGGCAGGCTTATAATCCTACAGAAGAAAAGAAATACGGAAACAGAACAATCGGACAGTACACACAGGTGAAGAAGAAAGAAACAATCACAATAAAACCACAGGACATCCTAGCACACATGACACTGCGTTAGGAAACAAACCAAAATCCCACAAAGCCGAAGAAAAAACAACACACACAACACACACACACACACACACACACACACACACACACACACACACACACACACACGCACGCACGCACACACGCACACTCCCCCCTCCCCCTCGTGTTTTCACTTTAACACGAAACCACACACAACGCATCTGCGCTCTTTTTGCCCGCAGGTCCAAAGAGCAGTAAAAGTTGGATATAATACCGCGGTTCTTCTCGCGGTTTGCTCCATTTTGTATTCACGGACAACGTTTCTAGTGGATGTACAGGAGAAGACCATTCGTCAAACTCTCTCTGATTGCATTAGCTTCTCCAGAGCACCGTTTTTATGCTTCCCCCAACGCGGACGAAAACCAGGACGAAGGGGTGCTTGGATGGAAAAATAAAGGGGACCAGAGGTTGGATCTGCGGGATATGAATGTATTTGGAGGGAATCTAAAGGGAATTGAAGGCATTTTACTCCCAGCAAACTGACTGAATAAGCAGAAAATGAGAAGGGTGAACGAAATAGGACAGGGCTTTTTTTTTTTTTTTTAGGATTCTCTCTCTCTCTCTCTGTGTGTGTTGGTGTTGTTTGAGAGAGAGAGAGAGAGAGAGAGAGAGAGAGAGAGAGAGAGAGAGAGAGAGAGAGAGAGAGAGAGAGAGAGAGAGAGAGAGCAACACAGCACATAAAAAAAAGAATTCGTTTATTCTAGAAAATACCACAGAGATTCCACCGTTTCGCTGGAGGTTCAGGCATGATAAACACACTCACGAACTGCATCCTGAACAGGCAGAGGTTCTTCCCACTTGCAGAGCGGCACGCTGTACCATAACCAGCCAATGTCCTGGTCGCCCCTGCTCTCGTGTGGTGCAAGCCCAAGAACGTCAGGCTGTCAACCAAAGGTCAGAGTGTGCACGGCAGTCGTGTTCACAAGCCTCCTCTATGGAGTCGTGTCCAGAACGCTGCCCTTCAAAATACGTCAAACAGCGCGTTGCCATGCGACAGCCCTACTCCCTATCTTAAGACATCAGATGGGAGAACAAAGCGACTGGCCTGGAAGTTCCGCTCACACGGGAGAACAAAGCGACCGAGCCTGGAAGCTTCCAATCAGATGGGCGAACAAAGCGACCTGCCTGGAAGTTCCAATCAGATGGAAGAACAAAGTGACTAGCGTGGGAGTTCCAATCAGATGGCTGAACAAAGCGACCTGCCTGGAAGTTCCAATCAGATGGAAGAACAAAGTGACCTGCCTGGAAGTTCCAATCAGATGGGCGAACAAAAGCGATTAGCCTGGAAGTTCCAATCAGATGGGCGAACAAAGCGATTAGCCTGGAAGTTCCAATCAGATGGAAGAACAAAGCGACCTGCCTGGAAGTTCCAATCAGATGGGCGAACAAAGCGACTAGCCTGGAAGTTCCAGTCAGATGGGCGAACAAAGCGACTAGCCTGGAAGCTCCTGGAAGTTCCGCTCGGAGGTGGATTTGTCAGAATGGAAGCCATGATCCTGAAGGCCACGCCGAGATGGACGGGGCAGTATCATCGGCGTGAACAGCTCTCAATGCCACGATGGATAATATGCGACATGCTTTGCAGGGGACCACAGAAAGACAGGAAACCCAGATAGTCCGTATTACAGAGTAAAGGACGGTAGCATTAGATAAATGATTTTTGACTGCTGATCTTCTTTGCCAACAATACAAACTATCTTTGAGGATGCTCATAAGATTAACGAGAGAAAAAAAAACCCATCAACGTTTCGGTCATAGACCGTCTTCAGGACTGATGACATCAAACGAAAGACAAATAATAAATAGATAAAATTATGGGTCTTTCATTTCATGTCATGAACCCTGAAGACATTTTTTTTTTAAATTGTGAATCTTCTGAGCATCCTCAAAGATAGTTTATACGGTGGCATTACCCAGGAGAACTTACGTTCTACGCCATGGACAGAACTGGTTTAGCCTTATACAAAGACGACCTTCCTGTCCGAAAAAAAAAACCCAGAAGGAGCAGGTCAGATGTGTGAAGGAAGCTAGGATGGCCTCAACGTCTACAGCCTTTTCCATTCTTCCTGTACCCGCAAGGTTCTCGGAGCCCGCAAGGTTCTCGGAGCCCGTAAGGTTCTCGGAGCCCGTAAGGTTCTCGGAGGCTGGTCCCCACGGTCAGACTGTTCAGCTGTTTCCAGGGCTTACCAACCAGGACTGCGCACATGATATCGTCGGATCGACTAACGACGAGAAATTAACGAGTAATTTGCTGAAAAGGAAGTATTTCAATGTACCGGAGAGAGAGAGAGAGAGAGAGAGAGAGAGAGAGAGAGAGACAGAGAGAGACAGGAGACAGAGAGAGAGAGAGAGTGAGAGAGAGAGAGCTATTGTTATGTAGAATGAAAATACAAAAACGGTAGAAGTCGCATTCATCACACACACACACACACACACACACACACACACACACACACACACACACACACACACTCAGAGCTGAAGAAATCAGTGTGTGTGTATGTGTGTGTGTATGTGTGTGTGTGTGTGTGTGTGTGTGTGTGTGTGTGTGTGTGTGTGTGTGTGTGTGTGTGTGTGAACAGGTGCAAGCATGCCATTCATTCGTCATGAAAATAGGGGACAAAGTTTACGGATCTGAAGAAAGAAAATTAATTTGTATGTGTTAAATCCTTCAACAGCAGCATTATGGGAATCATCAAAGTCTGCTTCGACTAAAAAGCCATCTGTATTACGTGTCCAAACCAAAAGAACAGGTTACATAACGCGCCAAGAATTAAAGGACCATTTGTGTCATCTATCCAGACTCTACATTTGTGTTTTGAACACGAGAATGATCACTGAAAAGGCCGACTATGTTGGTCCCACTTCTCGGTATCACATGGACATATGCTATCCATGATTCCGTAGTATTCTGAGGATCTACAGGAAAAATTCAAATCCAACGTCCACACAAGCAGCCAGCTATGAGCAGAACAAGGAATCGGAAAGCAGCGCTGAAAAAAGGCTGAAAAAGATCATTACCAAAGGAAATCTTGAAGGCAATATTTGGGATCCAGACAGGCTGCAAGGGAGATCAACATCTGTCTGTCTGTCTGTCTGTCTGTCTGCCTGTCTGTCTCTCTATTACATGAAGTTGAGTAACACTTGACCGTTGCTGGTGCCACACCAGAATCAATTATGTCAACGATATACAAAGGACAACAAAACCAAGCTCTACCACCACACTTCACCATAGGAAAGTCAGAGAATTGTGCTGATGAAGCAATTAACACAAAGGAAATGAAAACCAATGACTCTCCGACTTTCCGACTTAAAAGAAAGAGTTGCGTAACAAACGCTTATTCAAGAAAGTGGTAAGGCCGAACGAACAAAATAATGGGGGGATGGAAGGCGGGATGGGGGAAAGGGGGGTGGGTGGGGGTGGGGATAAACAACTGAAAAAGCAAAAAAGCCGACGAGTCATTGTGATTGTGCAGCACTCCCTTAGGACGGTCGTAAGGCCGAAAAATATCAGAAAAAAAAAAAATGAACGGTCGAAAAAAGAAAGAAAGAGATCAGACAACACCACACACACACACACACACACACACACACCACACACACACACACAGAGAGAGAGAGGAGGAGAGAGGGATAGACGGAGAGAGAGAGAGAGAGAGAGACGGATGCACTGACAGACTTTCAGACCAAAGGACGGACAACATGGGAGAAAAAACGGGACCACCAACCCAAAGTGATTGACATGAGCATAGCTTAGGCTTCCTCTTATGGGTTATCAAGTAAAAGGTCGTAAAAATTAGGCCCCCCACCCCCACCCTCACATTCTAGTCTGTCCATCCCTCCACCCTTAGCCCCCCTCATCTTCAAAGCCGCCGCCTCCTGACACTACCTGGCTGTGTCGGCGACATCAAAGGGCCGTCACAGCTGAAGCGTGTCTCACACCTTACTGGATCTACCTAGCCATGTGCTACTAGTTTTGTAGCGGCAGTACGCAGGATGTGTACATAAGAGATTTATTCAGCAAGTTTTCCTCACCTGCCAGTGATAGCTCTAGGGGTGACAAGAGGTATGAAAAGACAGCCTCTGTGTGTATATTATGGCGACAAATGAACGAGTAGAGACGTAAACAACAATGGACACTTTAATGGTTTCTTTTTTCGTTCTTTCATTCTTTCTTTCCTTCCTGGTCGTTGAAATGACGGCTCCTGTTTGTACTGACACAAAAAGAGTTCAACCACAATTTGTTGCAAACATCGTCATTGACGGGAAATTGTAAATGTGGCAGCGAACAGTCAACAGTACATAACAAAGAAGTAGGGTAACTCTTCCTCCCACGATGAAATAGGTAAATGTACCTGTAAATATTTCATCGTGGAAGCACGAGCTACCCTGCCTCTTCGCTGTTTACGTCGTCATTCTCTCTCTCTCTCTCTCTCTCTCTCTCTCTCGTCTTTCACAGTCATAACAACGTCAAAGAGTTTTTATTTTCGCCCCTGTCTGTCGGTCGGTTTGTCTGTCGGGCACAATTAACCGCAAAACCGTTGAACCACTTTTTTAACGGAACTTGGTGGAAAAAATGAAAAAGAGGCCAAGGGACAAGCTCATTCAATGTTGCTGTATGTCACGGATCAAGGAGCTACTGCAGTGTCCATTATTTTGATCGTGGCAGAGGTCTACATTTTCCCCACAACCTTTCCAGTTACTTAGGGCTTAATGACACAGAGGTCGGGCAACACCACGTTGTGCTGAAATAAGCGTGCAGCACGCGCTGTTTACTGCGTTTCTCGTCAGACGCGCTTTTTCTGAGAAATGGGTTACGTTGTCAATCCGCAGATGAATTCATTTTACGACGCGCTCTAATTTGGCGAAACGCATTTCTTGCATTTCGCATTATATCCCGAAGAGCGATTTTCTTGCTTCTCGCGTCGTATCACTGTGAACTACTTTTTTTTTTTTTTCCTTTTTTTTTTTTTTTTTTTGCTTTTTTCTTTCTTTTTTTTTTTTTTAAAATTTCGCGCTATATCTGCCGATGAGCGACTTTGTTGTATTTTGCATTATAACCAGAGGAACAAGTTTCTTGCATTTCGCATTCTATCCCTGTGAACGTCTTTCTTGCATTTCCCATTATAACCCGAGGAACAACTTGCTCTCTCCCATTTCGCATTATAACCCGATGAGAAGAAGTTTCTTGCATTTCCCATTATATCCCTCTGAACGTCTTTTCTTGCATTTCGCATTGTAACCCTATGAACGACTCTCCAGGTTGACACGTACTATGGATCGAACGATAGATCCCCCACGTTGCCCACAAGTCTACGTTACCCCAGTTTACTTCATAGACATGTTTCCCAAGTGACTGTGCCTAGCTTGACAGTCAAACAGCACGTGATAAA
Source organism: Conus betulinus (assembly GCA_016801955.1). Classification (NCBI taxonomy): domain Eukaryota; kingdom Metazoa; phylum Mollusca; class Gastropoda; order Neogastropoda; family Conidae; genus Conus; species Conus betulinus. The sequence goes on from JADBJO010000291.1 coordinate 175,004, forward strand.
TAGCCAAGCCCGTTTCAAATTCTAACATGAAGAACTTGAGAAGTGATTGCTCGTCCTTCGTTTTCAGTCCTGAATGCTATTTGTCTTGCCTGAAGAAGGCCTACGAGGTCGAAGCGCATCGTGTTTTGTCTTGTAATTTGTTTGTCCCTGTTGTTTGGCGGACTTACTAATAAGTCTTTTTAAGATTTCTAATACGACGGCTTTGTTTAGGATCAATTAATTTCCGTAACGACTGAAGCTTTGAGGCACAATGCTGAAGACTGAAAGAAACGGGTACTGTTAATCAAGCAGGCCGAGCTCACTGACCAGTCAAGGGGTCGGCCATGCAGTGCGATGGTTCGTGCGTTTGGCATTTTGCCGTGGGTACTTCATGCCGGTCAAGAAAGAATTTGAAATACCCTAAAAACTGCGCGGGCCTCTCGGGGATGGGTCGGGATGGGTATTTCTTTAAGAAAGAAATAGCACTGTCGTGGGACCATAGCGTTAGCTCTGGATATTTGGGTGAGTTTTCCGATCGGCGAGCGAAGCGAAGAAACTTAGAAGGGTAAAGCAGCAAACACTCTATGATACGACCATTGGAACGATCTAACAAAGCTTACCGGTCCAAGGTGGCGTCCATTTCAAACAAGATGATGTTTATTTTTCAAGAAGTATATCATAAGAAGTTCCGTCAACCAAACTGCTCTAATGTTCAGGAGCAATGATCCCTAACTATTTTAAGAGTCAAAAGAGGTGAATTCAGAATCGCATATCGCCACAATACCTACCCATCCCCTGCTCCTCCTTCACCCCATTCTAGCTATCACTTGCATAATCCACAACTCTGTACACTGTACTGTACTATATACATACATGCATACTAATAACAATTGACGAGAACTGCACAAAAGAGATAGTGCGCTTCTTGTTTCATGTTGTTTTGAACTCAGCCGACTGCAAGCGGATATATATATATATATATATATATTCCCCCCCCCCCCCCCCCCCCCCCCCCCCCCCCCCCCCCCCCCCCCTCTGCGAGTAAATTAGCTCAAGTTTGCCCCCCCCCCCCCCCCCCCCCTCCCCCCCCCCCCCCCCCCCCCCCCGGGGGTTCCATTCCCCCTCCCACCCCCCCCCCCCCCTCCCCCCCCCCCCCCCCCCCCCCACCCCCCCCGCCCCTGTCCTGTGCTCTGCGAGTAAATTAGCTCTCAAGATCAAGTTTTCAACTGCCGATAAAAATATATGATCAATTCGCCATTTATTGGTTTGATTGCTTAATTTTTTTGTTTTGATTGTTTTAATTTTTCGTTTGTTTGTTTTTTTCTCGTTTTCCCTCATTTCCGCCTTCGTATGAATAGTTTTGGAATTTGACATTTCTGGCCTGTGCACATCGTAGCGTGTGTGTGGGGGACATCTGTTACTTCGTACTCTCGTTAAAAAAGCATTAAATTCCATTTTTGTGAACATAACTCTTTTTCTTTCTCTTCATTCACTCTTCCTTCTTCGTAGATAATTAGGTCTGGAACTCGGACATCTAAGCTGCCTACTCTGTTGCGTTTTGCATGTGTCTGACAAGGTTTGGCCATCAAAGGATCCCTACATAAACGTATGAAGAAATAATTAGCAAAAATAAAACAAACCAAAACGAACACAACTGCATGGTTATTATCTTGTCAATGTAACATTTTTTTTTAACGGAATGGTTTAAAAGACCACCAACACTCTATAAGCACAGTGCATTTTTTTCGGTAAATTCATAAAACCTTTGTCATGCATAAAACCAGTGGCTTTCTCAATGTCAGCTTGTAGAACAACCTTTTTTATCTTAAAGCTGACTACCTTTCACACTCAAAAGAAACGGTAACAATTTTTTTGGAAATTGGTGAATAAACTGATAAATAGTTTTCCCGACGTATCCTGTGTTGATGATGATGATAACAAAAATCAATTTTTTTTTTTCTTCTTCTTCTTATCATTACTATTATTATTATTATTATTACTATCATTATCATTATTACTATTATCATTATTATTATTACTATTATTAGTATTACTATTATTATTATTTCTACATTAATTTTCCTGACGTTTTCTTCCAGCAGAAAAAAAAACAAAATTTTCTCTTACTCATTAGTACCTCCAGCCACCTGCATATTCTACAAGTGTAACGTTATCATTATTATCATCACCATCAATATTGAGTCTAAATCTCGAGTCGTCTTTGACTGCTGATATCATTGTCACCATGACCAGTAGTAAACAGCAGCGGTAATTACTATGCATGTTACAGATATTGTTATGGAAATTATCATCATCACTGGCGAGGGATAAAATCACAAGAAACAACCGACTGCATTACGGACAAGATGACTATAGCCAGTCTTTGGTTGGAAACATTTGAGGAAAATGACTTTTCCGAGCATAAATTAACACTCGAAAAAGCGGTCGACCATTTAAAAACCAACTTCATGAATGATTTTAAAAGCAAAAGTGTATGAATGATTGTTAAAACAGAACT
>JADBJO010000291.1:180000-182500 GCA_016801955.1 Conus betulinus
CTCCACCGTGAGCATGTCGCCAAGCAACAGCGCCATCCAATTTTTTTTTCTTATTTTTAACCTGTCCAAGTGTATTTGTCTACAAAACTTTGCCAGGAACATTTCACTTGCTGTGACATGACCTAAGTGCCTGCTACACGCAGGAAAATCCCACCCAAAACAGAACAAAACTGACCACCAATTTGACTACAGTTTAAATAATGATAATACTAATACTAATTATAATACTAATACTAATGATAATGATACAAATAAAAGCCTGCACCGAACAAGATTCGAACCTCGGGACCCCAACCTTTCGTTTTCTAGACGAATATGTGATCCACAGGGTCATTTTTTGTCTTATTCATTTCACGGAGAACACACACACACACACACACACACACACACACACACACACACACACACACGCACACACGCGCGCGCGCGCGCGCGCGCGCACACACACACACACACACAAAGGGGGGGAAGAAGAGAGAGAGAGAGAGAGAGAGAGAGAGAGAGAGAGAGAGAGATGACAGAGAGAGAGAGAGAATGACAGAGAGAGAGAGAAGAAGAAGAGAGGAGAGGAGGAGGAGGAGGAGGAGGAGGAGGAGATGGAGAAGATGAGGAGGTGAAGGAACAGGAGGAGACAGAGAAGAAAAAAAGAAGAAGAAGAAGGAGGTTAAGGGGGGCGAGGCTCGTTTACTAAAAAAAAAGGATCTGATAGTATTACAAAAAGAAAAAGAACACCAAAAAAGATCATCTCTTGCTGACATCGGATACCGAACCGACAGCTTTCAGCTTGCGCGTCTCACCAAAAGTTCCGCACTGCTCAAGACACGCCGCCATCTCTCAGTGTCCATACTGAATGGAAAAACAAAGTTGGAGTTGTGTGATCACAACATGAGCCGATCATGATGTTTCTTCAGTGTCTATAGTATATCAAAACATAATTCTGAGTTGTGTAATTATAACCTGGACAGATCGATACATGATATTTCTTCAGTGTCTTAAATCATATGGGGAAAAAAGGATTTAATTTTTCCATGATTATAACCTGGACAGATCGATACATGATATTTCTTCAGTGTCTTATATCATATGGGGGGAAAAAGGGATTTAATTTTTTCCATGATTATAACCTGGACTGATCGATACAAGTATTTCTTCAGTGTCTATATTACGTGGGTAAAAAAGGGTTTGATTTGTATGATTACAACCCAGACCGACCAATACATGCGTTTCTTCTTCGGTGTCTATATTACAAGCAGAAAAGGAAGGATTCATTTGTACGATTAGCTGGCCCGTTGACATTACTTCAGTTTATTTGGGATGCTAGAGGGGTCCTAGCAGCTCGAATCGCCAGAAATATCGTTCAGAATGAATCACAGTACGAACACACTCGGCGCAATCTGCCTCATAAACTCGTCTGCAATAAACAGAACCTCGGGGCATAGTTCAGTGACTCACATGAATCATCAAGACGTAAGCGTCATGGCTGGTGCGGATACATGTGTAGGATATTTACAATTCATGATCGTGTAAAGTGCACTCCATAACCTGGCGCCATTAATGCAGTTGAAGATAATAACCTCTCTGTCTGTCTGTCTGTCTGTCTTTCGTCTGTCTGTCTGTCACCCAGACACACACAGACAGATACACACACACACACACACACACACACACACACACACACACACACACACACACACACACACACTGAAGAAACGTCCAAGTGTTACAGGCAGTCATCAAACTCGTAGGTCTACACTACCTCGCAGACAGTATACGCCCTGTTATTATCAATATGACGAGTGTTCAACATGCATACATACGCGAGCAGTTTTTGAAAAACAAAAAAACAAACAAACAAACAAACAAAAAACACGCCGACCACACATAAAAAGAATCGTTTGATCTTTTGAAGTGTGTGTGTGTGTGTGTGTGTGTGTGTGTGTGTGTGTGTGTGTGTGTATGCGCGCGCGCGCGCGCACGCGTGGCAGGGTAGGGGGAGTGTCCGTCTGTGCATGCGTGTTTGTTTGTGTGTGAGTGCGTGGGTGCGTGCGTGCGTAGGTGCGTGCGTCGTCAAACCAAATGCTTAGTAAACCACTTGTTTTTGATGCACCGGCTTGCTTGATCAGATCAACCACAACCCCCCAACCCCTACTAATTAGACTCCACTCTTTTCAGCGCTTTCAAACTATCGCATATTTCATCATCTACAGTAGCGCCAGATTCGATGAGACAGGATGGATGTTCACCCCCTCCTCCTCCCCCCCCCCCCCCCCCCCCCCCCCGCCCCCGTCCCTCCCCTCCCTTCTCTCACCCTGAGTCTGAGGCCTGAGAACGCCAGAATCAATTTGCTGATCCACTCCCCCCACCTCTCCCCCCCCCCCTGCCATCCCCTTCCCCACAGTGATCCCTCTTCCCACTGCCTTTCCCCCCCACCCCACTTCTCCACATTCCGTCCCCCTAAACTGTTTTAACGGTCACGTGACAGAGTGGGGGCGACGAGGTC
>JADBJO010000291.1:195000-202500 GCA_016801955.1 Conus betulinus
CCACACAGAAAAGCTATGCAACATACATTTTAGTTATACAAAAACAAACAAACAAACACAAACAAAATCAGAGAAAACAGAAGCAAAGCTCTTATGGAACAAGACAGAATGAGCCATAAAAAAAAAATAATCGACGATAGGAAAAAGAAAGATAAGAAAAGAAAGAAGAAGAAGAAGAAGAAGCTGAAGAAGAAGAAGAAGGAAAAAGAAGAGAAAAAAAGAAAAAAAAAAAGAAGGAAAGAAAGAAAAAAAAGAAAAAGATAAAGGGGAAAAAAAGACACAATCAAAGAGAATGACGCGATAAAAGAAACCATATGCACAGAATTTCAACGATGTCAGGGACATAATTCGTCTTCTAAGCGCCCCTGGCGTCTCTCAATACACACTGAAGGCGATCTGTCTAGAGCTATGCGGAACAGAACTTCTGAACAAAGTGCGGAACCTGCCGCGGGGCAGAACGCCCACGATGGCGCGGTACCACGTTAGGTCTGGACCTTCATCGCTCCTCACATAACAGGTCTGTGACAGTCGTTCTCTAGAAATTTACTAGTGTTTTTTTTTTTTTTTTTTTTTTTTTTTTTTTTTTTTTTTTTGCTGTCCCAACTTCTGCGCCACCTCAGAGGCAGTGCACCCACGCCGCTCATTCCGACATCCCGTCCACAGCCACAGCACGGCTGATCCCGCCGCACCGGCAATCCACAGGGCCTAGGGAGCAGTCAATGTCAAGTCGTCAAGAGGCAACCCACCGGAGGAGACACTGCGCTGCTGCCGAGTCACTTCGGTGGTGTTCAGTGGCGCCTGTTCTGATCTAACATACGCAGGACACCACCTACTAAGCCCCCTACTGACGACAATAATTGCTTAGTCGCGGAGCCGGCGTGAGTGAGCTCTCCCTCCGGAGGGTGCCACCACATCCGTCCAGCGACAGCCCCAATGGACTCGCCGATACCGGTGACCCCGACGGAAGCAACCAAAGCCACAGACGTGGAGAGAGACATCGAAATTGAGGTCACCATGAGAGCAGGGCATGAAGGGCCATAGAACCTGAGACTTTTTTTTTTTTTTTAATGCTGATCGATGAGAATGAGGATGATTAAGATGATGCTACGGATTTCCATTTCGGTCTGAGACTACATGACAGGGCTGTACTCTACGCTTCCTTTCATAATATATCCCGGCGTCAACCAGGCTCGAGAGATACAGGCACCTGCAGTGTTGGTCAGAAATTTGAGCAACACTCTCAGAAACGCATCCATTAAGTGGATGAAACTCGACTGTGTGGTCCCAGTCTTCCCACTGAGTCCGCAGCAAACTCAACTCTGGGTAGGAGCCGGTCGGGGCAGAAAAAACCACATGACTCTGATGGGATTCGAACCCACGACCTCCCAGCCGGGAGTCCGCGACGCTAACCACTTCGCCACGGCGGCTGGTTGAAATTTACTAGTGTTGTTCTTTGACAACTTGAAATTGTACACTGCATCACCACCTGAAGAAGTTTTCTGTGTGAGTGATTTCCCTTTTTTTCTGTACATCGCTCGTCGCGCATAACAAGCCTATAACAATTCATTCGTTAGAATTACCATCGTTGTTCTCTGGCAACTCGAATTTGCATATTGCATCATCAGCTGATGAAAACTGTGGGAGTGATTTCCCTTTCTGCTGTCAAGTGACAAGCTTGTGACAGTCGTTAGTTGGAATTACTATTGGTGTTCTCTTGCAAATCGAATATGTACATTGCTTCATCACTGTGCGAGTAACTCCCCCTTTTTTTCGTACATCGCTCGTCACATGACAGCATACCACAGTCATTCGTTAGAATTCCTATTGTTGTTCTCTTAAAAATCGAAGTTGTACATAGCATCATCACCTGAAAAAACTCTGTGTGAGCGACTTCCCTTTTCTGTTATCCTCCTTCTTCGACCTGTGTCCTCTTTCTTATCGCCCCCAGTTTTTTTTCCAGTCTGTGTGACCGATTCATGAGTCTGTGTTTATGGAAGTCTTTACAGTCCCCCCCCCCCCCCCCCCCCCCCCCGCCACCCCCACCCCTCTTTTTCCACTTTATAGCACGCCATTTTCACCCTTTTGTGACACTGTGACTTGAAAATGAGACTGTGCACAGTGTCCTGAGTGGACGCTAGCTTTTCAGTCTGCAGTTATCATCTGCCACTATCACTTATTTTTCTTTTTTGGTTTGCACCGTTTGGTTTTTATTTTGTTTATTTCTTTAGGTTTTTTTGTCTTTTTTACAAAGCAACAACAACAACAACAACAAAAAGTTAAACAGAATGACTGACACTCTCGGTAAGGCATGATTTTGTACGTCTGAAAGATGTTAGCAGTTTAACTGTTGTGTTCCCCCCCCCCCCCCCATTTTTTTTGTGACAAGTATTCATTTTACTGGGTGTAGACAGCCCTTAAAGGCCCCTCTGTTGTCGACTAGGCTGTAGTAACACCGAAAAGAAAAAAAAAAAAGTTTCGTCTCCCATTTGTCTCTCTCTCTCTCTCTCTGAGAGAGAGAGGGGGTGTGTGTGTGTGTGTGTGTGTGTGTGTGTGTGTGTGTGTGTGTGTGTGTGTGTGTGCGTGCGTGCGTGTGTGCGTACGTGCATGCGTGCTTGTGGGTGTGTGTATGTGCGTTTACGGATATTCCCCTTTTCATTGTTTTGTTTTTATTTTGCTTAAATCATTTTCTTTAAAAAAAAAAAAAAATATATATATATTTATGCGTGTGTGTGTGTGTGTGTGTGTGTGTGTGTGTGTGTGTGTGTGTGTGTGTGTGTGTGTGTGTGTGCGCGCGCGCGCGCGTGTGTGTGTGTGTGTACACACATACATATAGGCCTCTGTATCTCTCTATATCTATCTATCTATCTAATCTATCTATCTACCTATCTAATCTATCTATCTATGTGTCTATCTATCTATGCACTTGTTTTCTCTCACATTACTTAATTGTTCGGCATAATATATATATATATATATATATATATATGTGTGTGTGTGTGTGTGTGTGTGTGTGTGTGTGTGTGTGTGTGTGTGTGTGTAATGTCATTGTTGCTAAGGAGATGTAAGTACTATCGGTTTCTGAAGAAGCCTTTGGCGAAAGCTTGGAATACAAAAATAAACTCCGTGAGCGGTGTTGCCGACCGGACAACGTATTGTTCATCACTATATATATATATACACACACACACACACACACACACACACACACATATATATATATATGTGTATGTATGTATGTATGCATAAACACTGGATCTCACGAGAGGAATTCAACCCCTGTTGTTGATAGCCAAGCCCGCTCTGGGGGCCACGTGCGGACCGATTATCCTAGGCAGATGAAATGCAAAAAGTTATGTGGTAAGAAATTGCGATGGGAGCGCTGCTGTATCGCCATGTCAGACTTCAGACTTCGGGTAGAGCCGAAGTTTGTGTATGGCAGAAGACTTGGCAGTTAATGGTTGCACTCACTCTCTCTCTCTCTCTCTCTCTGTGTCTCTGTCTGTCTGTCTGTCTGTCTGTCTCTCTCTCTCTCTCTCTCTCTCTCTCTCTCTCTCTCTCTCTCTCTCTTGTCCCCGCCATCCCCTCTCTCTCGGTGCGCACGTTTTCTTGTGTGTGTGTGTGTGTGTGTGTGTGTGTGTGTGTGTGTGTGTGTGTGTGTGTGTGTGTGTGTGTGTGAAGAGAGAGAGAGAGAGAGAGAGACAGACAGACAGACAGACAGAGTATGTATGTGTGTGTGTGTGTGTGTGTGTGTGTGTGTGTGTGTGTGTGTGTGTGTGTGTGTGTGTGTGTGTGTATGTGCTGTATGGATATGTACGCGCGTGCGTGTGTGAGTGTGTGTGCGCGTACAGAGAGAGAGAGAGAGCGAGGGGAGAGAGAGAGAGAGAGAGAGAGAGAGAGAGAGAGAGCGAGAGAGAGAGAGAGAGAGAGAGGAGAAAGAATGATAATGAACAATGGACATTAATTGAACAATTTTCTCTCTACTTAGCGTCATTCATTTCCATGTTTGTTAAAACAAATTTACGACAACAAATAACAAACAAGCATGGTAACTCTTGGTCCCATAATGAGATAACATTCAAAATTCAAAACGAATGCGCTTACCAAATACAAATGCCAATCCAGACAATACAGAACAACCAAGACGCATCCCTCACATCAAGGGGATTCAAGCTTGCCTATATACCCTGCATCAGCCACATACGTACACGGAAGCAGCAAACAACTGGAAATATGAACAAACACAAATGACTATTTGTTGAAGACTGTCATAGCTTTTTGTACTCCCAGTTCTTATAGAAAATGGAGTACTTCACAATGGGAACGAAGAAATGCTCTGTCTGTGTGTCTGTGTCTGCGTCTGTCCGTGGTCAAAATGTGTTCCACTCGCTCCAGTCAAAACATCTGGACCGATCTTTCTGAAAAATTTGTACGTATGTTCATTATGTGTCACGGCTATAACGGCCCCAAACGGTTTTTTTCTTCTTCATGGAATATCTCAAAAAGTATTTGTATTCAAGATAAACTGGGAGTACGTTTAAATGCTTTGCATCTTGTTATTGTTTGAATGTATTCAAACAGAACGCAGAGACAAATAGAAACAAACACCGGGGGGCGTCGCTTCGATTCATGTGTACGGAAACTTTAAATAAAGTAGGAAAGGGAAAAGTAAAGAGCGAATAACAAACAAACAGGGCATCTCTTGCTCCCCTACAAATGCTGCCTAGGACATCAAATTGCCTAGCACAAAAGTCAACATAATGCACACAGAAGAAACAAGAAAAAATTGAAAGAAAAAAAAAAAAGTTCCAAGCTTGCTCATATGCGCCGGACAACGTAAACAGCAACAACCGGAGAAAGGAACAAATATAAACTTTGTTTGTTTTGCACAGTAAATCAGCTGTTTTCATTGACATTTTTATCTTCTTCTGTTTTCACTTACATTGTTGTAAATTATTAGGAATACTATGTATATGTATTTTTGTATCCCACAGGTAGGCGTCCCTTATGAGCTGAAATCTCTGCGCACTTTCTATTGGCGCATCTGTAATTTCTCAACTCATTTAATTAATAAAAAAAAAACAAACAACCTTTGCTCGTTTGCTTGCTTGCTTTGTGGTACACTGCCTACTGTACTCTACCCCATTTAATATTTCCTTTAGAAATTTTGTGCGTCTTCTTTTTGTAAAACATATACTGTTCAAAAAAAGAAACGCAACAAGTGATATTTTGGAATACGATGCAATATTTACATATTCCCCACCATGAATGATGTTGACAAATAGCAGAATTGATTCACCCCGTTCCTCTGCCATGTCGGTGTACAAGTTCAGCGCATGCCGTGCGATAAACACGTGCTGGTGGGCTAAAATCTAGTGCTGTAAACTTTCGACTGTCGACGGATTTGCAGACGGGAAATTCACGTGCAAAGCACAGAATACAATGCTGACAACACCTCAAATAGCAGGGTATAAAAAGGGTTTGGCTCCATTGAAAAATGAAAACCAGAAACGAAACGAAGAAAGAATGCCAAATCTGAACAGCCAACAACGAGAAAATGCGATAGGCCGGTTGCAGGCCGGGCAGAGTCGAGCAGCTGTTGCCAGACATTTCAATGTGTCCAGAAGCACCATCAGTAAGCTTTGGAAACCGGCTTGGAACGAACGACGGGGTCAACAGCAGATCGACCTCGTTCAGGACGGCCAAGGTGCACAACCCGAGCCCAAGATCGCTACATCACGCTCCGCCATGTTCGGGATCGTTTCCTGTCTGCTCCTCTACAGCCCAGGCCATCCCTGGCCACAGACGTGTAAGCGGGCAAACCGTACGCAATCGTCTACATGCTGTTGGAAGGAGGGCTCGAAGACCTGTCCGAGGACCCGTTTATGACTCAGCGTCATCGCCAGGCACGACTTCAATGGTGCATGCAACATCTTCCCTGGGCTGTTCATCGTGAATAGAGACAGGTTTCATTCAGCAACGAATCACATTTCCTGCTGCAACGCCATGACCGGAGGAGGAGGGTCTATCGCAGAACGAATGAACGCTATGCACAGAACTGTGTTGATCAGGCACCTCCCCATGGTGGTGGAGGTGTAATGATATGGGGAGCCATCAATTTCAGTGGCAGAAGCCCCCTAGTACTGGTCCAGGGACGACTTAATGCTCAGCGCTACATTGCAGAAATCCTCCGCCTCACGTTCTTCCACTCCTGGCTGCTCTCTGGTTCCATATTCATGCATGACAATGCTCGGCCATACTCAGCCCGCTTAACACGACATTTCCTGGCTGCCAACAACGTCAATCTCCTTCTTTGGCCCTCTATGTCACCGGATTTAAACCCAATAGAGCACATTTGGGATGAGTTGGATCGCCGAGTCCGTGCCCGAGTTAATGCCCCTACAAATGAACGAGAGTTGTTCCAGCTCTTCAGGAGGAGTGGGACACCATTCCACTGCGCGTCATCCGCAGTCTGCTGCGATCCCTGCCCAGGCGACTTCAAGGTGTGATTGCTGCACAGGGAGGACACACACGCTACTGACGTTCGAAAGGTGTGAGCTCTTCTGTAATGACTTTTTGGCACTGTTTTTTTTTTTTTCAACGCAAAATCAGATAAGCCATTATGTTTCAATCATCTCTACTTTAAAGGTGTTTTGCAGTTACCTGAAAATGTACAATGTTTTGAAAATAGTAAAGGCAGGTGACCAATTGCTGCTGTTGCGTTTCTTTTTTTGAACAGTAATGGTCGGCAAGGGCGTTCTCTTGGAACGAAACACACACACACACACACACACACACACACACACACACACACACACACACACAACAAACACAAACACCCACAAAACACACACACAGTAATGTGTGCGCGCTATAAGCGTGCCTCTGTGTGTGTGTGTGTGTGTGCGCGTGCGTGCGTGCGTGCGTGCGTGCGTGCGTGCGCGCGCGCGCGCGTGTGTGTTATGTGTGTGTGTGTGTGTGTGTGTTCGTGCCTGTGTATGTGTGTGGAGGAGGAGCGGGAGGGAAGGGAATGTAACGATGGTTGGAGATCGAAGGAGGGGAGAGAGAAGAGAAGGACTGAGAGAAGGATAGCGGGTAGAGGAGAGAGGAAGGTGAGACGAGGCAGAGGGAGGGGGGGAGAGGAGGAGGGAAGGAGGAGAAGAGAGAGTAGAGTGAGAGAGGAAGAGAAGGAGAGGCGAGGAGAGTGTGTGTGACGGGAGAGAGGGAGGGAGAGGAGCAGTGTGAGAGAGTGCGAACGAGAGAGGACTTTTTTTTTTTTCGAGGGGGAGAGAGGAGGAAGAGGAGAGAGGGGGGAGAGGAGAATAGGGGGAGGAGGAGAGAGGAGACGAGGAGATGAGAGAGAGGAGAGAGGGAGAGAGAAGAGGGAGGAGGGAGAGGGAGAGAGGAATCGCCTGTGAGGGAAGGGAAGAGGTGGAGAGAGGAAAGAGGAGAGGAGAGAGGAGGAGGAGGAGAAGAGAGAGACGACGAAAGCGAGAATGTGTG
>JADBJO010000291.1:217500-230000 GCA_016801955.1 Conus betulinus
GGAAAATGAACGCGGGAGAGAACGCGGGAGAGGTTGGGATGGGGAGGAGTAAGATCGTCGGTGGGAGGGGGGGGTGGGGGGTGTGTGAGAGTTGGGGAGATCGCAGTGACTGAAGGTCTGAGTGTGTGTGTGTGTGTGTGTGTGTGTCGGTGTCGGTGCGCGCGCGCGCGCGCGCGCGCACACACACACACACACACACACACACACACACACACACACACACACACACACCACAGCACAAACACAATACACACAGACACACACTGCGCGTACACCACACACACACACACACACGCGCGCGCGCGCGCACGCGCAATATCCATTCTACATTCTTTTACATTGTGTATCTCCTCATCACAATTTTCTGTGTACGAAATTCGGACTGCTCTCCGCGGGGGAGAAAACGTCGCCTTAGTACAGCGCCAGACCCATTTTTCTTTGTTTTGTTTTCTCTGCGTCATTTCCGTTTATCTACTGAAGTGAACGTTTTAAGGAATTTAGCCACGGACACTCCCCTGTTGCCATGGTTTGGTTTTTCGTATGTTGAGTGTGTGCTGCACACATGCAGAACCTCGGTGTTGGTATTAAAAGAGAGGGAGGGGAAGAAAGGGAGGGAGAGAGAGAGAGAGAGAGAGAGAGAGAGAGAGAGAGAGAGAGAGAGAGAGAGAGAGAGAGAGAGAGAGAGGGGGTTACAAACCGATAGAAAAAAGAGAGAGTGGGAACAGAGAAGGAAAGAGAGGGTAAGTAGGAGGGAAAAAGAACAGAGATATAGAGAGAGAGAGAGAGAGAGAGAGAGAGAGAGAGGGGGGGGGGGAGGGAAAGCAGAAGAGGCAGTCGCAAAGAAACACCCAGAAATTACCTTGCATTACTCTGTTAAACAGAACAACAGAACAATGCGAGAAGAATAAATTAATGAATAAATAAATAAAGACATCTATTTCGCCTCAACTCAGATAAGTCAATAACAAGTATCTACCCTTAAGCTTAATAAAAGAACCCCTAAAAACTAGATCGGGCTCAAAAGTGGACTGTTTTCTGAACCTAAAACCACTCACCCAGTTAAATGAAAGACACTCTGGATCTGATAATAACAATAATAATGATAATAACATAATGATAATGATAATGACAACAACAACAATAATATACGGCTAGAAAAAGAAATGGAAGAAGAAGAAGAAGAAAGAGGGGTGGGGTGGGGGATGAGGATGAAGAGGAGAATAGTAATAAATGAAGAAGGAGAGGACGAGGTGGTGGAGAAGGAGGAGGAGGAGGATAGCAATAATAATGATAGTAACAATAATTATGATAATATTAATCATCATCATCATCATCGTAATGATAATAACAATACCAATAACGATACTACCGATAAGAAATAAATAAATGAATAAATAAACAAACAAACAAGTAACACTGAGGAAGTAAGTGCGCTCTACCTCCCAAGTACCTGCCAGGGGCCCAGAGCGGAAACGGGAATCGCTGCCAGTGCGTTCTGGCAGCTGAGCCCGGCATTTACTTCAATTAACATAGCGGATACACGTGTCCCGCCTCCTTGGCTCAAACCGACTGCTTACTCATTCTCGCTCGCTATTCATTCATTCACTTGGCTTTTGTTCTGAACGCTGTCCCCGCTGAACGCGTTGATTTCCTTCTCGTCACGTCAACATCCTACCCCGAAGGCCAAGAATGGGGGGTCATTTGTCCACGTAGCCCTACCTACATCTACGCGCTCATTCACTCATTCATGGCTCTCTCGCTCGATCAGTCAATTTAGTTACTCAACCCATTTCTCCGACTATCATCAAAAAAAAAAAAAATCTTGTCATAAACCTTTCATCCGATTTCACGATAACACTCAAATTTCTTGAAGTCTTGATTCATCAACCATAGGTTCATGAGCGAATGAGTCTATATGAATCAATGAACTACACAACCAACCAACCGACCGAACGAAAGAATGAAAGAAAGAGCTAAAGATACAGAAAAAGAAAGAAAGAAGTGAACGAAAGAAGGGAAGATGGGATCAATGAAAGAACGGAAGAAAGTGAGGAAGGGGGGGGGGGGGGGGGACACGGAAGAGGGAACGAAAGACAGAAAGACAGAAAGAAAGACACAAAAGAAGAAACAGCATGAAAAAAAAAAAAGAAAAGACACAGTCATACAAACAAGGGGGGGGGGGGTGGGGGACAGTGTGAAAGAGGCGAAAAAAAAGCGCGATAGAAATTAATAAACAGTGGAAGAAAGAGAGAAAGAACAGCTTAAGAAAAAGAGAAAGACGGAGAGAAAGAAGAAAGAGCGAAAGAAAAAAAAAAGAGACATAAAGGAAGAAACAGCACAAGAATGAAAGAACGAATCAAACAAACCAACAAGCAAACAACCAAACAAAGGTGAAAAAGAAAACTAAAAAAAAAAAAAAAGACAGACAGAAAAGCGAGGGAAGACAGACAACACAAGCCAGCCTTCAGCCCACTCACATGCGTTGTCCCCGCGCTGACACAGGCTAGGGTACGGGGAGATGTTGGGGTTCTTGTTGAAGTCCAGCGCCGACACGGGCGACATGTCCGTGGCCGCGCGCCACGCGCACGACGTGTCCAGCATCCCGTTCAGCCGTGACCCCGCCTGACCCCCCGAGCTGCACGAGCACGAGATGGCGCAGCACGAGCGCTGGGCTTCCTCCCGCGCCGCGGCCGCCGCGCCCTCGAACTCGGCGGCGGCGACGGAACGGGCACTGACCATGGCGCTGGAGGAGACGTTGGGCTTGTACAGGAGACCCTCGTAGCTGTTCTTGGGCACCAGCCCGTTCTCCCCGCCCCCGCGCACGTTCATGCCGGGAGCGGAACTGTCCGGCGTGGGGGAGCAGATGCCCTGTAACTTCCAGTCGTTGGGCGTCGCGGTCTGCTTGGCCACGGCGGAGGCCGCGGCGGCCGAGTCGGTCTGAAACGGGTAGACCGAGGACGGGGAAAAGTAGCTGGAGGTCCAGGAGGTCGGGTACATGGTCGGGTAGTTCCTCTCGCAGCTGCCGCTGTCCGGGTAGGCCGTGGGCAGGTGCCAGCCCCGGGTGAAGGCGTAAGGATTCATGGCGGGGTGTGGTGGGTGTGGTGGGGGCGGGGGCGTGGGTGCGGGTGGGTGGGGTGGGGGGTAGAGGGTGGTGGAGGTGGAGGTGGGGGGGTATTGGAGGGGGTGGTGGTCGTGGGTAGGGAAAAACAGCGTTATGATGGCGAGGCGACGACTTTCACGAAACGTTTACGAGAGAACCAGGTGCGGTGAGATTCACCGTGTGTCAGAAGGATACCGCCAATGAGGGTGTATCATAACGAATCACTTATGTGTATGGTATTCTTTCCCGGGGATCTTCGTTCTTTCTTTTCTTCTGTCCCTACACCTGGTCCTGCTATCAACAGGTACAGTAAACACATCTGCTTTTCATAACACCAAATCTAGAAATGTAGTAAATACACAGACCTGACAGGCCACGCATGTAAAGGCAGCTCCTCGCCTTTCCCCGGTTTAATTCTGATCAAGTAATGCAATTCGTATACGTTACGAACATCTGTCCTGCTAAAATGCAGCTTCTTATCAATGAGGCACTATGCAGAGTCCCGTTCAAGTCAAGCCCGCTCCAGCTTGAAGGGTTTAACGTCTCAGTGAATATGAATTACGCTAGCTTTCAGTCTTTCTGCCCAGTCCTACATGGGTACGCTGTGTGACGCTAAATACCTCCCTGAGAATTCCCACCCAAGACTAGATTTCGATCAAGAACAGAACTGCTTAAAAGTGACACGAGTTCCCTTTGAACAGCCCCCCTTCTATACGAACTGGAATCCCCCCACACACGAGGTCCCCTAGGAACAAGAGCCTGAACACTGGTTTTTCCGAACCAGGGACCACACTGGTTTCCCGCTCTCTACTTCACCTGTGTTGCAGGCGCTGCAGGGCGGGTCAGGTGCGAGATCCTACAACCACCCCCTCGGAGCTTCCACTCTTTTGCGGGTAACGGCTTGGTGAGCACCAATAAACTACACAGAGAAGCGGGCCAGCATTGCTTTACGGCGCTCTCGACGAGTCCCCGTCCTTGTAGCTCGACCGTTTGATGTCAGTCCACTCGGCGTGCGCGTGAAGAGTTGAGCAAACGTGTGCACCTCCTCATCGCCCAATAACAGCACCTCCTCCACAGAACGATGAACTGGGAGGGGGGTGGGGGGGTGAGGGGTGAGGGACGGGGGGACGAAGACGTTCTCGCTGTGCAACTCCCGAACTTGTTAGTGTTGAAGGGTGTCTGGGTTCAGGTTCATCCTGGTCCGGGACGACGCTCTGTGATGCCTGGCTGACGTCTTCATTGGCCTGGAATCAGGCATGACGTCGTCTTCGTGCTCCTGGCGAGGGCTGGGGAACGCCCGTGGCTTGATGGTATATGGCTGTGGTCCATTTCTGAAAAGAAAAAAAGCGGTATGTTGATGTTGATAACAAACACAACTATCGCGAATAACCGTCATGATAATGGTCAGGTTGAAACGAGCTCAAGGTGTACCAGGACAAGATGTTAAAAAGACCTGAGAGAGAGAGAGAGAGAGAGAGAGAGAGAGAGAGAGAGAGAGAGAGAGAGAGAACGAACAATTAATATGGTATTTCGTATATTCGGTGTGACAAGACATTGTTTGAAACGTATTTCGAGGCCATTCTAAATTTGGGATATGCTTTATTTCTTCAACGCATAGTTTTGTCTATACGATGAAATGAAACGGCGGCATTCGACATTGGGTGACTATTCTCGTCCTGCACAAAAGTCAAACCGGTGATCAGAAGACCGGCCCTTTTCAAGACAGGACATGGAAAAAAAAACATCAATGGAATAGAGGATTAGCTGCAGCACATTTGATGGGACTTTAGCTAAATCTTTCCTGGCCTCTTTTTAGTTCAAGCATTGCACCGACTGTAGTTTGGATTTACACACATGTGCTAAAAGAATGGACCTCTGGTGTTCTGCATGGGCAATCTAGGCGATATCATTTTTGTCTACGATTCCAACATGTAAACTGAAAACCCCTCACTCAAGATAGAATGATTCTGTTCATTTAATGCACCCGAGGGCAATGACCGAGATCAACGTTGCGAGTTTCACCGTTTCTGGGGGAGTGTGTGTGCGCGTGCACGCGCGTGTATGTGTGTACGTGTGTGTGTGTGTGTGTGTGTGTGTGTGTGTGTGTGTGTGTGTGTGTGAGAGAGAGAGAGAGAGAGAGAGAGAGAGAGAGAGAGAGTGAACGAACGAATGAATGAATAATTTAATGAGGTAAACTTACAAAGCCCATTTCTCATGCAGAGGGTTACGGTGGGGATGGGGCTGATCGGAAATGAATATCAAAGAATACACACGAACAATCAACGTCAGAGAACAACATCGCGATGAGGAAGCCAAATCACGGAAGCGATTAACAAACACTGAATACCGATGTGATTGTCATTGTGATTGCCAACAAGTTTATCCACAGTCATCAAGATTTCCTTTCTCCACAGCTGAACTGCTGCTGGAGTCAGTCAGCTGCACATTTTCTCTAGTAGTAAAATGAACGCTATCCATGTTTTCTCATCATTTCCTGTAGGTACCCTGTAATGTCACTGACAGTCATGCTCTCTGGAGGGTCGTTCTGCTGGTCACTCACCGGAGGCCTGTCCTGATCACAAACCACATCACAGTATTCGTCAACACAGTCAGCACTTGGCTTCCACTGATCCAAGATCCAGCATCGACACTTCAACTCGTGCCACTGTCACAGAATCTTTGTCACTCCGCTCCAAGTCGATCCGCTGTCTGCTTGTGTCGCTGTGCCGTGTTTTTTCTTCTGCAGGCTGGGTCACAGACGGAGGGAGATGGTTATCAGTCTTAAAAATCTCATCACATGTGGCAGGACTGTCGCTGGTTCGGTCTACTTTGTAAAGTAAACTAGGTGGTGTCGGAAAAATAAACCGGATGGAGAACATGCATTTTCACTTGCCTTTTTCTTTTGATTGTTTCTGTAGGTCCCTGCTCTGTGCCTATCCCTGTTCAGCTGCGACAGGCACTTACGACAATACACAGCGCTGTGGCCTCGAGTTGGGGAGGGGGGCTGTTCGGTAGTTGTAGAAAATCGTAGAATGACGACAGTTTGTTTTCCTCTCTGCCCTTTATGCTGTACGACGACAATGTCATTTCTTCCACGGCAGCGTTGAGTGTGGCGTCTAATGTGCATGGGAGACCTTCAACTGGCATGCTGGACGACTTACAGTTGATAGATGTAGAAAGTTATCAGAGCGGCTGACATACGTCTTGCCCGGAGTCGGACAAGGGAGGCTACTCTCTCGTGTGAGAGAGAGAGAGAGAGAGAGAGAGAGAGAGAGAGAGAGAGAGAGAGAGAGAGAGAAAGCGGATGAGCCAGATGTAGATATGTGAATGAATGTAGAAATGAGTCTGAAAGACTTAACATTAGATTCTTCCCACACAGTGGAAGTATTCTCGGAGGAGGGGGGAGGAGGGAGGGGGAGTATAATTGTGTCGTTTCTGCGGAAATGTTAAACCTTTTTCTCATGAATAATACACTGCCGTTAGCATAACATTTGTATTTATTCTCTCAGGAATTTTCCCATGCCGTAGTCACAGACTATAAATTGAATTACGCAGGAAAGATGCAACTCCCTGAAAAAAAAAAAAAAAAAAAACCCCAGACAATGGGTGGATGGTGAAGCAATAGTTAGATGGACGGATGTAGTTCTATCGTGAACTTAATGAAATATGATGGATTACAAAGTAAGTTTATCCTTTTTACGTTTACCGGGAAACTTATGTCGTTTTTTTGTGTTTGTTTCTTTGGGGGATCTCTTCTCATCTCATTACCAAAGTTATCAAAAAATAAAGTGTGTCAGACTAGATTATTGAAAAAAGTTTTGTTTTCTAGTTTACACGTTCTTTAGCTGGTGTGCTGCACATTACTTTTAAGTCATGCCAATCATAAGTTAAAAGTGAATGTGTGTACAATTTTTTTTTTTTTTTTTTTTTTGAGTGTGTGTGTGTGTGTGTGTGTGTGTGTGTGTGTGTGTGTGTGTGTGTGTGTGTGTGTGTGTGTGTGTGTGGGGGGGGGGGGGGGGGATAGGTGAGGGGGGGGGGGGAGGGAGGAGGCGGCTATCCGCTGCACACTAATATGGACTTAATTGGATAAAGTAATATTCACTGGATCCAGGAATTCTAGCTTCAACTGCCACTTCAGGCAGCCACGTCAGATGACATTTAATTTCCAAAGTCAACATTTGTGCAGATTCAACGCCCCTTTCAAATCCTAAGATGAGACTAGCTTTAACCCGAGAGAATGCATGCATTAAATAAAATCAGTTGAAAAAAAAAAGTCTAGCACATACACCGAATCCCCTTCCGCCCCCTTTTTCAGACACTACGTCATCGTGCGCGGGAGAGCTGGACAAAACACCGACAAAACAGTCACACACATGAAAGCACACGTCTTTCCTGTTCGGACGAACAAGGATTGCTGAAACCTCGATGTGAGGATTAAAACAATCACACAACACAAACGATTTCAACGATTGTAGTCGAGGGATGATGATGATGATGATGATGATGATGATGATGATGATGATGATGATGATGATGAAGAAGAAGAAGAAGAAGGTGTAGCTAGCGAGGGATAATGAAGAAGAAGAAGAAGAAGAAGAACAACAACAACAACAACAACAACAACAGCAACAACAACAACAACAACAACAAGAGATGGAAGAAGAAGAAGAAGAAGAAGAGAAGAAGAAGAAGAAGAAGAAGAAGAAGAAGAAGAAGAAGAAGAAGAAGAAGAAAAGAAGAAGAGAAGAGAAGAACAAGAAGAAGAAATGACAACAAGAAGAAGAAGAAATGGAAGAAGAAGAAGAAGAAGAAGAAGAAGAAGAAGAAGAATAGGAAGAAGTCCATGTCATACTACGATGAAAATTAAACCGTCTTCTGCCAACAGTTTCTGTGGTAAAATACTATGCTGCCCATTATATTATCATCATTATGTTAATTACAAACTGCTTGTTATTATCATGATGATGTTAAGAGTCATATGTCCGAGATACATTCGCCGTTACATCGACAACAGTTTCATTTCCCGTGGCCGAGGACAACGACGTGCCGCAGCCTTTCAACGATCAATTGGTTAGGGATGGTACGTTGGCGATGATGACGTCAACGGCAGTGTTGTATGTCCTTCCCTCCGCTATCTGTGTGTAACAGATATGTGTGTAACATTTATGCACGCGCGCGCGCGCGCGGGGTGTGTGTGTGTGTGTGTGTGTGTGTGTGTGTGTGTGTGTGTGTGTGTGTGTGTGTGTGTGTGCGATCGTGCGCGAACATGCGTGCGTGCGTGTGTGTGTGTGTGTGTGTGTGTGTGTGTGTGTGTGTGTGTGTGTGTGTGTGTGTGTGTGTGTGTGTGTGCCTGTGCGCGCGTCCATATTCTATCTCTCTATTTCTTTCATGTCTATTGATCTGAGTTTGCTGTTAGACTTATATGATGATTGAAACTAATTGATACCGAAGCAAACAAGCAAGCGCACGCGCGCGCGCACACACACACACACACACACACACACACACACACACACACACACACACACACACACACACACATATATACACACGCGCGCGCGCGCGCGCGCGAAAAAAATCCCACTTCCATCAGAAGAAAAGCACACAATGAGACAAATTTTGACTTTAAATAATTGAGAACTCGATAGCAGTTTAAAAGAATTGGCTCTTCGAAACGTATTATAAACTATTGATCATAATTCATTAAGTTTGTCGCCCAGTTGTCAAATCGCTTTCTTTTTTTATCGCATTTTTAACGAACGAAAAAGATCTTAGTCATTCTGCTAAAGAGTGCCATGGCGATAATCGATCATCCGTTTAAAATCAGCGTTATCTATCAGCCTGACAGCCTTTGCAGAAATGACATACATAAGATCGACCAGTATAATAATGGTTATCCAATACTGAAAATAGCATTTTGTGATGAAAGAGCGCAAACACTGAGCGCTAGAAGCCTACAAATGAAGTGGTCTCCCATTCAGTAAGTTCTTTTCACAAAATCTTTGAGATGAAGTACAAACATGGAGAAACTGTCTCCTTCGGAATTAAAAAAAATGGTTGAACCCAGGAGACATACTGTAATATTCAATCACTTGTAGAGACACCCATCCTCTCTGGACAAGTGTGCTGTTCGACCATCTACTCGCCAGAGTACAGTAAATAGACTAAACGAAATAAAACAAAATGAAATAAACTAAAATCAAATAAAAATAAAACAAAAGTGAATAAAATAAAATTCATTACAAATTCAAGAAAAACTGGCATGTTGAAAATCATACAAGAAGAAATGTGTCAAGATTTTTTTTGAACAACGACAGGTAACAGGCCACAAAGACAGCGGACGACAGCGATACAAACAATTCAAACAATTAAAATGAAAAGAAAAAAAAAGGTAGAGTTAAAGACAGTGGCTGAAAAGATGACTTCACGAGCACAGAATTCCCAAAAGGCGAAAATACCAATCATACTCAAAAAGTCCCCGGCACCGCCGCACGTACCATACTAATGATTATTAACGTGACAGAGGGGGAAAAAAAGTTCGAACGGTAGTTGGTGTGTTTGTCCGATCGTGGATGACGTAGGCTGACGCGACGCGCGCGTATTCTGCTACACATCGCACGCGTGGCACCACAGTGACTAATCATCGGTCAGCACCTTTAAGAGTCTGCTCCGACACAGCTGAGTGCTCACCAGGCCGAACAGAGGGTAAGTGGAGGAGGAGACCTGACACGGTTGGCTGCGTTTCCTGTCAGACGGCGTGGTTCCAACGGAGCCTGGCACTGCTTGGCCGTCTGCCTCTACCGATGGCCGTTTATTTGAAATAGTCATGAAAACACACGGGCTCCTCTCCTCTTCTACCTGATCACTGCTTCAGTCGGGACTTCTTTCTAGGAGGATCGATCGGTGTGTGGTGTGTGTGTGTGTTGTGTGTGTGTGTGTGTGTGTGTGTGTGTGTGTGTGTGTGTGTGTGTGTGTGTGTGTGTGTGTGTGTGTGTGTGTGTGTGTGTGTGTGTGTGTGTGTGTGTGTGTGTGTGTGTGTGTGTGTTCTCTTAATTTCCTGCTCCCTGTCCACATCCTTTTGCCCCTCCTCCCCCTTCCCGATCCAACCACCGCTCTTTCCCAACAGTACACGCAAGCGTACACACACACACACACACACACACACACACACACACACACACACACACACACTTGCTTTCCTAAACATACACATATTCTGCACTAATATATCTAGATGCTAAAAGACACATCTCTGTCTACCTCTCTAACTGTCTTTACCCAATCTCGCTCTTAATATGTGTCAAAAGATAAGGCAGATATATATGTGTCATATGGGCAAATAGGACGGCTATGGATGTGTCATACGTGCAAAGAGGACTTATAGAGATGTGTCCTACGAGCAAGTAGGTAGATATAGATTTGTCCTAGGTGCAAACAGGGCAGATACAGGCATAATATGTGCAGCATTGTAAACAGGGCTGATATAACTGCGTTGTATACGCAAATAGGGCACGTACAGTTGTGTGACAGGTGCACCTTGGGCTGACAGAAATGGGTCATAGGTGCAAACCAGGACAGATGTGTAGGACGCCGAGTTTCTCAGATCAATCAAGTTCTGGTTCATGGAGAACAGGCGCTGGTCCTCAGACCATCACGTCCTGGTCCGTCAGCAAAGGACACGGTTGTCCTCCTACCATCACGCAGAGAACAAACAGAAATCGTCCTAGGTCATCGAGTCTTGATGAAGGACGCCGCTGTCTTTTGATCTCACCTAGCAGAGGGTGGCAGGAGACGGAGAGCCCGAGTGTCTGTGCGAGGCAGAGCGCCCAGGTCCCGTTCACCATGCTGGAAGTTCGCCCAGCCAGCGAATCGGTATTTTCACTGTCCCCGAGTTTACGCGTTGTCATTTTGGGTGGTTTTAATGTGTGTTTATATCGGCTAGATGATGTTGATGTTTAATCTTCACCAGACGTCAATCTTGACTACAACAGTCCGGACGTTGCAGGTCCCCCAGTCCTATACATTTTACATACATGTGTCTTTTTACTGTGTCTGTCCTCTTGTCCCATACATTTTACACATGTGTGTTTTTACTGTGTCTGTTCTTTTGTCCCATACATTATACACACGTGTGTTTTTACTGTATCTATTCTCTTGACACATACATTTTACAAACGTGTGTTTTTACTGTGTCTGTTCTTTTGCCCCATACATTTTACACACGTCTGTTTTTACTGTGTCTGTCCTCTTGTCCTATACATTTTTCACACGTGTGTTTTCACTGTATCTATCCTCTTGACACATACATTTTACACACATGTGTGTTTGTACTGTGTCTGTCCTCTTGTCCCATACATTTTGTAAACGTGTGTTTTCATTGTATCTCTCCTCTTGACACATACATTTTACACACAGGTGTGTTTGTACTGTGTTTGTTCTCTTGTCCCATACACTTTACACACCTATGTGTTTTCATCGTGTCTGTCCCAATTCAAAGTGTTACAGGTCCGGGTGGATGCACACTCGTCAACGAGTGCTCAAGATGTTTTACTTTCACAGACGATGCAGGTCAACCTGGACCCATACTTCACGCGCTGTGGTATCCCATCACATGTGTTTAAAGTATGGTTCCACCACGACGCATGCGTCACCGAAAGTGCACATGTCAAACGACGGAACCGATTCTTTCTTTTAATTTCGACGAATATTAATCAAAATTTGCTGACGTTGAGTAAACAGCGTCTTAGTAAAGACAGCTAAGATTTCATTATAAGAGTTCTGATAATTCTAGAGATATAAAGATTTCCTTTGTGCGTCTGAGTACAGGGGTACCTAGGAAGCAAAAGTGAAAAAAACAAAAACAAAACAAAACAAACAAACAAACAAAAAAAAAAAAACAACAATAGATGCATAACTTGCCCAGGTGGCTGAGCAGGAGGCCTGCCTAGATCGACAACATATTTGGTTGTGCAGCGGAAACAGCAATACTGGGATTTATCGCAGTGGGATTCTAGCTCACCCTGTCCGACTGCAAGCTCGGCGCTCGGTTTAGGCAGGTCCCGTCCATCCTGTCCTCACATTAACGTCACTCCCGTCGTTCATAGCACCGGAAGCGTTAAACCTGAGTGAACCAACCAAGCCGAAGGCCACGTCGAAGATTGCGAGACACCCTACTGATATACAAGGTATGTGTGGACGGTGAGGAGTTTGTAAAAAAAAAAAAAAAAAAAAAAAAAAAAGAAAAAGAAAAAGAAAAAGAAAAAAAAAAAAAAATCCAAAACAAAAAACGACTGACGGATGCCACACCAGTCTATGAAACAACTTCACCTCAACCAACGTCCCTAAAAAAAGAGGGCACCCTGTGCGCTTACGTCATTTCCTGCACGCGCAAATGAAAATC
>JADBJO010000291.1:237500-242500 GCA_016801955.1 Conus betulinus
AGAGAGGGAGAGGGGTGGGGGGGGGGGGGGGGGGGGGGGGGGGGGGGGGGGGGGGGTGGGGGGGGGGGGGGGGGGGGGGGGTGGGGGGGAGGGGGGGGGGGGGGGGGGGGGGGGGGGGGGGGGGGGGGGGGGGGGGGGAGGGGGGGGGGGGGGGGGGGGGACATAGGGGGGGGGGGGGGGGGGGGAGGGGGGGGGGGGGGGGGGGGGGGGGGGTGGGGGGGGGGGGAGGGGGGGGGGAGGAGACCGACAGAGACAGAGACCAGAGACAGAGAGAGAGAGAGAGAAGAAAAAGACAGGAAGAGAAGAGAGAGAGAGAGAGAGAGAGAGAGAGAGAGAGAGAGAGAGAGAGAGAAGGAGAGAGGAGAGAGAAGAGAGAGACAGACAGAGACAGACAGACAGAGACAGAGAGAGACAGAGAGAGAGACAAAGAGCGAGAGACAGAGAGAGAGAGAGAGAGAGAGAGAGAGAGAGAGAGAGGAGATGAGGCGATGCTGTGGGGAAGGGGCTAAGGGTGATGGGGGAGGGTGTCATGGGTGGGGTGGACAGTTGACGTGTGAAGGTGAAGGGGCGGTGGAGGGAGGGAGGGAGAGACATGCCAAGTTTGACGACGCCAGAGCGTAAATCTGAGGGTCGTGGGTTTGAGTACCGGCAACGCTTTGCGGGTAGAAGCGAGCACCCGGAGGGCATTTTGCACCGGTGTTTTACCGCTATTTCATCGAGGAACGGGGTTACTGAAGAGGCATACAGTCTGTTGCTAGATGGCCAGTGGTTCTTCGCCCTCTCGGACAGCCATTGCTCAGCACTCAGGCATGCAAGTGTGTGTGGAAACGGTTGTAGTGCCTGTGTGCGTGTTCAACTGAGAAATCGGCATCCTGCGCCACTGTCTGCCCTCCACAGCAAAGTAGCTTTCAAAGTGGGGGTGACTGCAGGCGGAAACTGAACCATGGGAGCAAAAGGAGAATTGGTGGACAGCAAAACGAACGGGACTAAGAAGATACAAAATAAACACAACGTATTTAGACCTACTGGTTTTCTTCAGCTAGCGCAAATAACGTTCCAAGCAATGAAAACAAAGACGAACAGTTTCTTATACCTGGTACTCATTGTTTTGAATTCTGTTTGTCCCGCCTGAACAAGACCAACAGGTCGAAAATGTTGTGTCTCATTTCTAACTTGTTTGTTCCATTTCACTGGTTGCCCAGTGATTCTTCTTTTGCTCTCGTAAGCCAAAGCAGTTTCCAAGTTTTCACCGTACGACGTTGTTTTGTTAGCCGGGGACAGAGAGTGATAACACTCAGTATTTCCTGTACCTACATGCTTCTTGTTTCAGCACTATCAACAAACAAAAACCCGGAGAAAATATACAATGTTTTCAGAAAGACACGCGCGTACAAGGATGCCTAAAGAGAAGATCAGCCCCATCAACAGCTTCGTACTGGACCGTGTCGTGAACCCACTGTGACCGATGGATGCTGGGACACAGTGTGGCAAATGATATGATACAAGGTCTGATATATGACATACTTTAACAATGCAGCTAAGTACTGCAGTCCATTTAACGTTTTTCAGCCATGAAATGGCTTTTGTTGTATACATCTGGGCTGTAACTAGATTTGTGTGATCTAGTTCAGCCCCTGCCCTCATTCTTCCTACCCTACAGCTCCCATGATATACAGTTGGAAACAGTATAAATCCCAGTGCCAACATAACCACGAATGGTGAGCCCCTGGAAGAAGTGACCAGCTTCAGGTACTTGGGAGCAACCCTGTCGAAAGATGGCACCTGCACAGCAGAAATCCGTACCAGGATCAACTTTGCATCAGCAGCGATGGCCAGACTGAACTGGGTGTGGAAGAGCAACATCAAATCCCACACAAAATTCCGGCTCTACAAGTCACTAGTGGTCTCCATCCTGTTATATGGCTGCAAGACATGGGACACCGATGGCCGAAACAGAAAGAAAAATCCAGGTGTTTGAGACAGGTGCCTGAGGAAACTACTCCGCATCTCCTACAAAGAACACAAGACCACCAATGATTATGTGCGGAACCTGGTCACCAGCCAAGTTGGGCCCCACGAACCATACCTGGCAACCGTTAAACGACGGAAGATGGCATGGTTTGGCCACGTCATTCGTCACAACACCCTCTCTAAAACCATCCTTCAAGGTACCGTTGAAGGAGGGCGCAGACGAGGACGGCAGAGAAAGAACTGGTCAGAAAATATAAAGGACCGGACCAAAATGACCATGCCAGATCTCCTCACGACAGCTACAAAAACAGAAGAGCCTGGAGAGAAACGGCGGTTGCCTCATCACGTCCCCCCAACGACCCCAGCGGTCAGGGGAATAACTGACTGACTGACAAATCCCATGCACATCAGTGAACTAAGCCGATGTATCACACATGCCAATAGATATATATTCTTACGCTGGCATGCGTTTACGCATCTACACGCCAGTTCAAAAGCAGTCGTTTTACAGTTTAGTTTGAGATCTTGAGTCTTGAATGCAAAGATAGGAAGACGGACGGACAAAATGAAAGAAAGAAGAATGGAAGTAGATGAGATTTTGTATATTTCAAAAGCATCATACAGTACCGAGTGAGATGAATTGATTCTATATTCTATATTGGATGCTGATGTTGGTGATCCAGATACTGCTGCTGCTGCTGCTGCTGATGATGATGATGATGACAGTCAGAGATCCCTGCCATCGAGAGTATGCTAATATATAATAAGTGCATGCTTTTGGCATCCTGCCCTTAACACCCCCCCCCCCCCCCCCCCCCCCCTTCCCCTTCCCCCACTTTGGCTTCTTTCCCTCACCCCAACGCTAAACAGAAAGAAAGAAACAAACAAACAATAAAGAACAACAATAAGACATCGCAGGGAAGACATCAATCTTGCAAAAGCAAACCAACAACATCAACCATGCAGGGAGACCAAGCAAAACGTCACGACACACTTTTTATGTACACAATCAAATATTCACCACTGACACAACCTCTCAGAAAACTACCAATAGCAAAGGAGAAAATGCCACTACCGCTATGTGAAATAACCATGTATCATAATACACAGAAATATACAAAGAGAGACTCTGACAACGGTAATTTAGTTTAAAAAAAAAAAAACCGAAATGTTTAATTCCCGAGAAACCATACAAACCAATCAATCAATTCACCATGCATTTTTCATCAATCAATTCGCCATGCATTTATCATAAGCGCAATATCAGACGACATTGAATTGATCTGATTTTGACTCGTCTACGTAATGTTTACTCTGAACTTCTCTACGTCATGTTTTGACTAACTTCTCTACGTCATGTTTTGACTAACTTCTCCACGTCATGTTTTGACTAACTTCTCTACGTCATGTTGAGACTAACTTCTTCTCTACGTCATGTATGACTAACTTCTCTACGTCATGTTTTGACTAACTTCTCTACGTCATGTTGAGACTAATTTCTCTACGTCATGTTTAGACTAATTTCTCTACGTCATGTTCAGACTAAATGCTCTACGTCATGTTATGACTAACTTCTCTACGTCATGTTGAGACTAATTTCTCTACGTCATGTTTTGACTAACTTCTCTACGTCATGTTTTGACTAACTTCTCTACGTCATGTTTTGACTAACTTCTCTACGTCATGTTATGACTAACTTCTTCTCTACGTCATGTTTTGACTAACTTCTCTACGTCATGTTTTGACTAACTCTCTACGTCATGTTTTGACTAACTTCTCTACGTCATGTTATGACTAACTTCTTCTCTACGTCATGTTTTGACTAACTTCTCTACGTCATGTTTTGACTAACTTCTCTACGTCATGTTTTGACTAACTTCTCTACGTCATGTTCTGACTAACTTCTTCTCTACATCATGTTTTGACTAACTTCTCTACGTCATGTTTTGACTAACTTCTCTACGTCATGTTATGACTAACTTCTTCTCTACGTCATGTTTTGACTAACTTCTCTACGTCATGTTTTGACTAACTTCTCTACGTCATGTTGAGATTAACTTCTCTACGTCATGTTTTGACTAACTTCTCTACGTCATGTTTTGACTAACTTCTCTACGTCATGTTTTGACTAACTTCTCCACGTCATGTTTTGACTAACTTCTCCACGTCATGTTTTGACTAACTTCTCTACGTCATGTTTTGACTAACTTCTCTACGTCATGTTTTTGACTAACTTCTCTACGTCATGTTTTGACTAACTTCTCTACGTCATGTTGAGACTAACTTCTCTACGTCATGTTTTGACTAACTTCTCTACGTCATGTTGAGACTAACTTCTCTACGTCATGTTTTGACTAACTTCTCCACGTCATGTTTTGACTAACTTCTCTACGTCATGTTTTGACTAACTTCTCTACGTCATGTTTTGACTAACTTCTCTACGTCATGCTTAGACTAACTTCTCTACGTCATGCTTAGACTAACTTCTCCACGTCATGTTTTGACTAACTTCTCTACGTCATGTTTTGACTAACTTCTCTACGTCATGTTTTGACTAACTTCTCTACGTCATGCTTAGACTAACTTCTCTACGTCATGTTTTGACTAACTTCTCTACGTCATGCTTAGACTAACTTCTCTACGTCATGTTTTGACTAACTTCTCTACGTCATGTTTTGACTAACTTTCTCCACGTCATGCTTAGACTAATTTCTCTACGTCATGTTTTGACTACTAACTTCTCTACGTCATGTTTAGACTAATTTCTCTACGTCATGTTGAGACTAATTTCTCTACGTCATGTTGAGACTAATTTCTCTACGTCATGTTCAGACTAAATGCTCTACGTCATGTTGAGACTAATTTCTCTACGTCATGTTGAGACTAGCTTCTCTACGTCATGTTCAGACTAAATGCTCTACGTCATGTTCAGACTAAATGCTCTACGTCATGTTGAGACTAATTTCTCTACGTCATGTTCAGACTAAATGCTCTACGTCATGTTGAGACTAAATGGTCTACGTCATGTT
>JADBJO010000291.1:250000-255000 GCA_016801955.1 Conus betulinus
TACTTATCTACCTATCATCATTCATGATTCATTTATTCACTCATTCACTCGTTGCTTACTTATCTACCTATTATAGTCATCATAATTCATGTATTCACTCATTCACTCGTTGCTTACTTATCTACCTATTATCAGTCATAATTCATCTATTCACGGAGTCACTCGTTGGTTACTTATTTGCCTATTATTATTTCATAATCATTCATAATTCATTTATTCACTCATTCACACGTTGTACGTGCCTTTTTCTTCATAAGAATTCAATTGTTTCCGTGGTTTAAACTGAACGTTCGTCGAAGAACGCATGCCAACCGACAGACACGCTAAGCGATGATGGTTAACCGGAAAATATGCAAGAGTTCCGAAGATTTCGTAATCATGATACATGACGGAGAAGGCAAACACCACAAGAACATGCGACAAAACTGGAGAGTAAAGCTTTACACCCATGTAACTTTGGCAGCAACAACATCAAACCAAAAAAAAAAAAAAAAAAAAACAAAATAAATAGAGAGAGAGAGAGAGAGAGAGAGAGGGAAAGAAAAGGAAAGTAGTGGAAATTGGTTAGCTTAAAAAAATGTTCGTTGTAAAAAAAAGAAAAGAAAAATGGGTATCAACACAAACGACATTTCCTCTTTTCTTTTTTAACGGCACCGTTTATCATACGAAAAAAAAAAGCTGATTTTTCAGCCTCCGTATTTCTCGGTTCACCTTGCACAACGAAGATAACTAATTATCTGGTGTACCATTTACCATGTGCCAATGTATCATGTATGCCTACAGCTCGGGGAACGTGAGTCAAGCACCACACGCATGAAAGACGGCATTCTCAATCTAGGTAAAAACAACAGAGCAGTCTGGTCCCGATTCTGTTCACAACAGATGGTTAACGGCATCATTGCCCCGTTATCCCACAGCTCTTAACCGTACTCTTCAACCGTTCTCTATCGTTACTTTGATGGGACACTCCCACAGTGTCTTTCTGCTTCTCGGTCCACCTATTAGACTTCTCGGTCTCTTCGCTCATCTTCTCAAAAACTTTTGAAAATTCCTAGGCGCTCGTTAAAGACAGTCGGTGAGACAGCATTTAGCTTTAGTGCGCCCACTCTTTGGAATTCTCTTCCTGACAGCTTACGTGACCTGCCCACATTATCTAAATTCAAGTCAGAGTTAAAAACACGCTTTTTTTTTAGGAAAGCCCTCTTCAACCATAATATCTAAATGCTGTGTCTATCATTCTGACCGGACTTTTTTTGTTCTGTATGCAAAACTGTATTGTTTACGCTTGAACCGATGAACTTGAGAAGTGCGCCTATGTTGGTGTGTGTGTGTGTGTGTGTGTGTGTGTGTGTGTGTGTGTGTGTGTGTGTGTGTGTGTGTGTGAACTCATGTCAGTGCGAGTGTTTGAGTGTGTGTTGAGCGCAATGAGTTGATCCAAGAATTGCGCCATATAAAATCCATACAATATTATATTATCATTATTATTGTTATTTTCATCATTAAGTTTGCATGAAGCTAAATTTCCTCAGGCACGAAAAAAATAAGCGCTCCTCTTACGTCCTATACGAAAAAGAAAAGCACCAACAGAACTCACTATTTACAAATCATCGCCTAATTCTACCGCTCAGTTGTGTTGGCAAAATTTCATAAAGGTGCCTTCGTTTACAACATTTCATCATCTACCACTATCTTCCTGTCAATCGGGATTTATCTGTGGAGATTTCTCTCCACGATAAACCAGAGAGTGTGAATGATGATTATGGCCTTCTCTGTTAATGGTATAAAAAAACACATGCAATATAATCTGATACATCCGAAACATTTGATCGTGCTAGGCATGAATGAGTCCTTCACAAAATGGAAGCGGGAGATTCTAGACAGGTTTACTCATTACCTTTCAAACCGTCAAAAAAAAAAAAAAAAAAAAAAAATGACAGACTGTAGATAGGAGGAGATTTGTAGATTTTTTAATTATTATTATCCCCCTCCTGTAAGTGTCCCCCTAGGTTCATTATTAGATCCTCTTTAACTTCTTATATGTATCGATGATATAGTCGACACAATCAAATCTAACATCAAAATCTTTGCACATAATACAAGTATGTCAGTAGCGTTCAACAATACTTTTTCTCGTACATAAATGCTTAACTACGGTCTTGATGAAACGAATCTTAAGCAAAAACGTTGGACGCTAAAATCTAATGGAAAAGAAAACGGCACCTTTTTAATTTCAAACAAAACAATAACCCGATTTTACCTCATACATTTAGGTCTTCTCCTTTACATACACGGACAAACATTAGCACTTTTCTATAATTCTTTACATGACTGAAAATGGTATAAATAGATTAAAAGTATAATTAACACAATTGCCATGTTGCTTTGGTGTCTGACAAGTAAAAGGTGTAAAGCGTTGAACATTGCGCGTACAGATCTTTTAGCATTCAGCAAGCAGCCCAGACCCAAGCGCGATAGCGGAGTGTTGTCGATGGCCTATGCTCACCCTGGAGCTATGGGCCTGAGTAAGCAAGCAAGCAAGCAAGCAAGTCAAAATCTTTTTTAGACCTGCATCTGGAACCGATGAAAACTCTTGTTGAAGCTGTTTGTGAAACTAGTCACAAAAAAAAAAAAAAAAACAAAAAAAAAAAACTGTATCACGAATCTATATCTAGTTTTGCACACACAAAGAAAGAAAAAGAAATCATGAACTTATATTTTGTTTCAAAATGATTAATGGTGTGTGCCCTGAATACTTGGCAAATCTTGTTCCCGAACTAATTTCTGAGAGAAAAAAAATCCGCAGCACTGGTGTAGACCTTTAGGGCGCCTACTACGAGCATGTCGTTCTAAAATTAATCGACAATCCTCTATCCATGCTACTACGGAAATATGGAACCCGCTACCGGATCATTTTAAAACTGGTAATTCATTAAGTGCAATAAAACATTACTAGTCTTTTTATGATCCTGTTTTATTTTCATACTGTTACTTCCGTAAGAAAAAAGAACAATCTATTTTCGCATTCACCTTGGGATCAGCGATTTAATAATACGTTCAAGCGTCATTGGATGAATGACTCAAGTCGTGCCTACGGTCATGAAAGAGAAACAACTGAACATTATTCATAGTTGTGTCCTCTGTTTTAATGTGGTGCGCACTAATACCATTCAAAGACTTTTTTTGAACCACACACAAGATCAGATTCTCTTGAAAAGCAATCCTGATTTTCATGCAGATACAACATGTCTATATTTAAGACCGTGCTCATGTTTTATTTCTGATTCAAATCGATTTTGAATCGAAGGTTGTGAATGTTCGATCGTGCCGGTGTAAGCCTCACTGGTATCAACGAATATTAGTCCAGAGAGGTCTGTTTTCAAATGTACAATTTAGCTGCAATGAGAAGTTCGCTCCTCTGTCTCTCATTTTCCACTTCTACGTTGTTATTAGTTTATTATTCATTTATTCTTTCGGCCAGTAGTTCATTGTGTTCGCTATGGCTGAAATGTATCCACATGTATTCTCTGATTTTTTTAAAAAAAGAATTTGCTCTCTGTTCAACAGTTTGTGTAGACTGTGAGTGCAATATGCATATGTATATTTCAGAGCACAATATAAACATAAAGCTTTTTTGTTGCTCTTTTGAAGGGTACATTTGTAATGTTATGATTATGAATAAGACCTGTTTAAACCGAAACGGCCATTTTTTGGGGGGTAGGGGGGGGGGTGGGTCAACTGGGTTCAAACTCGCCACATGTGACTGCGAATTCTAAGCTCTACCACTAAGCCCACCTGACAGCCGTTCGTCTGCTTCTGCAGCAGGGCAGGTGTATCTATGCCCAGAGAAGGTGTGACGGTGGGCGAGAGGGTGTGACGATAGCCGAATGTCTACACCACGACTCTTGTGAATATGAACACCCCTGGCACTTCGTGTATGGTCAGCGTGCCATGGAGTGTCTGGACATAAGCACTCCTGCGTGCAAATGAAAAGTGGGGGTGGGGGGTGAGAGGGGGCGGGGCCGGGGGCGGGCGGGAGAGGGTAGTAATGATTTACCTGCTTGATTGGTCTGTACGACTGGCCAGTTCCCATTTTCCGTGTGTGTGTGTGTGTGTGTGTGTGTGCGTGCGTGTGTGTGTGCGTGCGTGCGTGCGTGTGCGTGCGTGCGTGCGTGCGTGCGTGCGTGCGTGTGTGTGTGTGTGTGTGTCTGTCTGTCTTCACTACATAAAATGGGAGGGTATGGGAGGTATGGAAGTGGAGGGGTGAAGATGGGAAAGAGGGTGGGCAGGAATTTAAAAAAATCGTATGCATAAAAACAATGCATAACAATCAAAACAACAACAACAACAGTAACAACAACAACAACAACAACGAAACACGCACTCAAACACACAGAGAAAGTATTCCTCGTGTGTTAGTATTTGATGACAATGCTTTTTTTCTGTTCTTGCTCCTGACTGCACTGCGTTGATAAAAATGCAAGAAACTTTCGGTCTGCTCTGTTCCCTCCATTCAAAACAACACCAATGGCACACATTCAAAAACGCCACCATCAGATGATTAAACAGCATTTTCAGATTCTTTAATTCGTATATGCAAATGCAGAGAAACAGCACACTTACACGACCAACTTATTGCTTAGTTAAAACACAATGTTCATTCCTTTCTTAGTTGACTACAGCAGAGATTCACAACGCACGTGAAGAAATTCACTGATTCATGCACCCGTCACAGCGCTCAAAACCACAGGCAACCATTGGCGACTGGCTGAAGTGGAAACAGAACAAGTAAAGGATATTTATCACGGCTACAAGCAGCGGTAGTGTTCGTTCGCACACCTGTACTTCTTTCATGATCACCCTATTTCTCATAAATTCAAGCGTGGAAATCACTTTTCATTATTTCATTCAAAGGACCCCATAATACATGTATTTTTCAGCTTTGTGTGCACACCTGATATTCATTCAGAAGCTGCTGGATGACAAGGCTTTGTTTGATTTGT
>JADBJO010000291.1:267500-272500 GCA_016801955.1 Conus betulinus
TAGTTATCCTAGTACAAAGTTAATATTTGAGTAGTAGACTGCACTTTTATGCACCTGTGTGGCAGTTTGTACTTCATGCATTTGTGCACTATGTTTTGTTGTAATTACTATGCTATGTTTTTGAAGTACTCCCCTCCCCCTTCAGAAGAAGCTGTGGCCTATCCTGAATAAATATCATTTCAGTCTCTCTCTCTCTCTCTCTCTCTCTCTCTCTCTCTCCTCTCTCTCTCTCTCTCTCTCTCTCTCTCTCTCTCTCTCGTCTCTCTCGTTTTAGTATGTAATTTTTAGACACGACGTGAGGTGAAATTGCTCAAACTCACTGTCTTTAATGGCATCGCTCACCTCAACAGCCCCCCACCCTCCCTCCCCCCTCCCCCCAATCTTCTCTCCTACTTCCACTATAAGACGGTATAAAGCTTTCATAATAATTACCACTTTGCGCAGACGCAGACGTGAGGCGCTCGGAACACACTAGGGAACAAGCATGTAAAAGACACACTTTTTTTTTTTTCTTAAAGTAAAAAAGGTTGGTTCAAGCTTGGGCCATACACCCTGATCTTGACGCCTGCACAAAGCAACTACTGCAGAAGTGAACAAACACAGTTAACATTTGTTCCCAGCTGGCGCAGCCTTTCTGACCTTGAACGTTGTTGAAAGGGCATAACACACAACAGAACAGAACCGAACGTAGGTGACCTCGGTTGGACTGATGTGAAAGCAGGTCTCAATGCAGGCGCAGAGATGCAAAAAGTATATCACAAACAAGAAAGATCATTTTTGCTCCCATGAGGGGCACAACAGATATGTCCGCAAGTCCAAAAAGAATGCTGCTTACAAAAAAAAAAAAAAAACAGCGTAATACAAC
This sequence comes from Conus betulinus, assembly GCA_016801955.1. Classification (NCBI taxonomy): domain Eukaryota; kingdom Metazoa; phylum Mollusca; class Gastropoda; order Neogastropoda; family Conidae; genus Conus; species Conus betulinus. Next base: position 268,366 of record JADBJO010000291.1, read on the forward strand.
GACGACTCGCTCTTCCCCGCAAGATCAGTCCAATTAACACGTTTATCTTTGTTCTTTTATAGCCCAGGAGATCACACATGCACACAGAGAACTCTGTTCTGACCACAAAAGCACGATCTCTCTCTCTCTCTCTCTCTCTCTCTCTCTCTCTCTCTTCTCTCTCTCTCACACACACACACACACACACACACACACACACACACACACACACACACACACCCCACGTCAGTACTGTTGACATTATAACATTGTCACTACACGGAGTCCCCCCGCAGTATGTTACAAAAAAAGTCGTTTTGCACTTGGCCTAACTCACAGATTACGACCTCGGCAGGTTGGATTGACTGTTCGCATGTAAAAGCTGCATTGAGTGTTGTTGATGTCGAAGCCAAATGCAGATCAGTATTTTTTCTTTTTGATTTTATGATTATGGTGTAGTGGTGATCTCAGGCGCCAGACGGTAAAGTTCTGACCGTTATGTAAGCTTATCATGTCAACGCCAATCTTTGTTCGTATTGTGTGGATTTTTTTTTTGTTTTGTTTTGCTTGTTTCCTTTTTGCAGACACGATTTTCAGTGTCCAGTGTTCAAAACATGATGCTGGTATGCAGTTTACTAGCAACAAACCCGACTACGATCATAGCACAATGAAACAATTCTTTTAGAGTGTTGGGACTTGCATGATGTGAGACATAAACACTTCATAGCAGACTCCCAGAAAACCTTGTTCAGAGATGTCCCACCTGATGTGATCTTTGAGTTTCTGATATTAACATTTCTCATCCGATCTAAGATTTTACGGAGGAAAGATTTTAAACAATATTTCCGGCGTGTGATTAGAAGGTGTGTTTTAAAAGGCTGTGTGAACGAGGGATCTTTTTTTAATGACCGCGGTGACAGCCCTGATATGGGCCTTTGCGGTCGGCTGGGCTATAAGCAACATTACCTTACCTTACCGTGGAAGAAGTAAGGCGGCCCGGAGACGTTGGAGATAGTTACACGTTGAGACAGTACTCAGACTCGCCACATCCCACACACTTAGCCAGCCATACGCCACACACAGTTAGGCCATTTCTATACCTGACCTTTCACCTTGCTGTATGCGCGCGCGCTCTGCACGAATGCAACAGTCCAAACGAAGAAACGAAAGTCATTGCGAGATCACTACAGAACAATGCTTCGGCGGTGGTCAGGCGCAAGCAGAGGGACAACGTTGCAGCTACCTGCCCCAAAAACTTTGGTATTCAACCCAATTGACAAAGGTGCATCATTATCGATCATCGTTGTTTGCGAGAAGCCAACTCGTCGTCCGTCCGTCTCACACCGGCTCTCAGCTGACAAAACCGGTTTTTCTACATTTTCCACACTCAGCTGAGTCTAGCTACGTGCAGTTCAGCCTTTTCATTTTCCTGCACGTTTGAAAACTAATGATTACTGACCTGTGTGAGACAGAATTCAAAACTGAATCGGCGTCAGTGAAACCAGTCGCCATTTGGGAAAGGAAGTAAGCTTTGCATGAGTTATCTACTCCTGGTCCAGGAAAGCGATTCTGATCGAACAATTGCAAGCCATATTGGTGGGGAAAGGTAATCCGAATTGAACACAGTTCCAGTCTGCCAGCTGTCCGCTCGCTAGGCAGCGGACAGGTTCGGGTCATGCTTGAAAAGCGTTGCTTGACCCGTCAAGCCGGAAACATCTGCGGGATTTATAAGCAGATTTAGTATTGTTAATTTTTTAAGTGCACAAGTATATAACAAGCCATGAAGTATGAAACGAATGCTCATTCAAAAGAAAACCCAGTCTCGCAGCCCCATGGGGTACAACTTTGCTCTCATAGGGGAAAAACATTATGTTTAACTGTTCCGTCTTTCGGTATTTGCAAGTGTGTTGTCAGGAATCAGGGAAGTTCTGTAAAGGGTGTGTTTTACGATCCGGTGGTTACTTCCCTTTATGGTCAATTGTCCCGCGCGCGCTCAGAACAACTGACAGATACAGGGGAAATCAAACGTAGGTCTGGGCAAATAATTCATAGAAGACAATTGAGCGACATAGAGAAAAAAAAACCTAGGTATGTGCAACAAAAAATGTATCACACAGAACAACTGACAAGTAAAATAGAAAAAAAAAACTTTGTTAGAATCAGAACTTTCGCAGAACAATTGTGTGTGATATAAAGGGGGGAAAAAAGGCAAAGATTTCGTCCATTGATTATACCCGATTAAAGAGTTGTACAAAGAAGAACAAGCGTAGACATATTTCAGGAAATCGAACCGTCACTGTAATACTGATAAGCAAAGATCAGGCCACACATCGTCCGAAAGAAAAACAAAATCTGAAATCGTTTCAGAGGGGTTCTAGAGTTATTCCCGGTGGGACATGGGTGATCGCACAGTATCCCTACGTGAGAAAAGCAGCTTCCTTCACTATTAACAGGGAGAGGTCTTGCAGACGCTCGCTCACGCGAGCTCTGCGCCTACACATGCAGTTATAATCCTCAGAAGGGTGCGTGTACTGGGTGGAATGGCGTTTGGTGCGTGATGTCTAGCGTATTACCCTTCAAAGTTGCTATGGGTACACACTATCAACACAGTCAACTCGGGAACTTTTTCGAACAGGGTACGTGTTTACATGCAAACACATGTCGCACACCCCGCTGCTTCAATTCAACACTGTGGTTTATGCTAGGACAGAAATGCGCACCATGACCCTTCTCTATGTCTTTAATGTATTCATAGTATTCTAATGCTTTTTGCGAAGCTAAACACACGCACGCGCGCGCACATACGTACACTCGCGCGCGCGCGCACACACACACACACGTCTAATATCATCATGTGGATAGACGTTAAACTGAAGACAACAACACACACACACACACACACACACACACACACACACACACACACACGCACACACACACGTATGCACACACACAATCCCCATCCCCACCACCACTCCCCCACTCCACCCCACACACACACACCAGCGAAGTTTGAAGGGCAAATATTCTATTAGAACAAACGCCGCTGAGCGTTACTCTGTATAATGATTCAGCCGTAGTGCAGTGTCTCTCCTCTCATTGCTTGACCTGATGTTGATTGCTCCCCAGAGACTGCGGGTGCTCAGGCTGTATAACCGGACGATCCGGGTGTGGCTGCGTTAACAGGGGAACCAGAATGAGCAGAGTAGGAGTAATAATGTCCCTTTGGAGGGCATGGACGATGGGACAGCCCCCACCCCCCACCCCCCCCCCCACTTCCTATTTAAAGGGCGACTCTGGCTAAAAGTAAACCAAGTTAAAGCAAACTTGCTTGGTGGGATTGTTACATGTGGTTGTATGTGGAGCATGATCTTAAGTTTTTCTTACACATGTATGGAAGACGGCTGCTTGTTGTTGCTGTTTGGTTACTTGTTAATTGCCAGGTCCATACGCGAAGAACTAAATAAACACACCGCTCGAACACAACCAACAAACACACACACATAAACAACACGCGCGCGCGCATGTACCCGTGCGCGTACCCCCCCCCCCCCCCCCCCCTCCCCCATTTGGATAGTATTATCAATTTTCCGAGCAAATATTTTCGCATTTGTATTAACTGTGTGTTTCTGATCATCCTTACACCCTACTCCTCCACTCTCCCTCTCCCTCCCTCTCCCCGCCATCTACCTGTTTGTGTTTATATTGTGAAGTTTCAAAATTTCAAAATGGAGCGACTGATGGCGGAGAACGAAGCAAAGTTTAGAAAGGGTGGGGGTTAGTTTCCGCCGAGGACATTGACGAACAAAGTACACAAGACACGATGCATTTCGACCTCTTGGGTCTTCTTCAAGTGAAAACAAAATACGTAACATTTAACATTTTAGGACAGTACAAACAAAGAACGAAGAGCGACTTATCTGATGTCCATGTGGTAAGCTGTGAAGAATGGCTGACCGAAGGAAATGACAGAGGGGATTATGGGAGAGGAAGAGGGCCGGGGGGGGGGGGGGGGGGGTTTGTTGCGTGAAGGGAGGGGATGGGTGAGGCGATGGTGTTGTGTGGTCAGTCAGGTGGGGCGGTGCGGCACATGTGACGGTTGTGGTTCTGATCATCCTTACACCCTACTCCTCCACTCTCCCTCTCCCTCTCCCCG
>JADBJO010000291.1:277500-280000 GCA_016801955.1 Conus betulinus
CTATAAACCGAGGTTCCGTGTGTGAACGCAGGCATAACATCTTGCACACACGTAAAAAATCCCATCATCAACTTTCGGAAGAGAGGGCCAGTTTGGCCGTTGGTATGGGTGACACGTTACACAAAGCATGCACCTTCCCCGAAGATGGAGTATGGCTGCTTTTAATGACGGGGTGGAAAAAAAAAAAAAAAAAAAAAAAAAAAAACCGTCATACACACAAAACTCCACTCCCTTTGTTGAGCAGATGGGATTAATACCTGCCTGTCTACTATACAGGGAATGTCCGCAGGAGTATCAGCCTGCGTACGCAGAAGGAGAAGAAGAATACGTCGTTCCATGGCGACCATAGTAACGGGTATGATAAGACAGCTAGCTAGCTGTAGAGTGGCGTTGGATCTGGCGATGAAGCTGAGCACTTTAGTCAGAAAGCGAACACAACTGATCACAGTCTGAAAAAAAAATGAAATGATAACGAGTTCATCCCGGCCACTGACCGTCCGAACAGGTGACAGCGTGTTTCTCAAATGCACAGTTACCTGGCAGTGGTTATTTTTGTTTAAATGGGAATAAAAAATGTTTGTGCGTTTGCCATCGCTGCAAAATTCTCTCCTCTCTCTCTCTCTCTCCTCTCTCTCTCTCTCTCTCTCTCTCTCTCTCTCTCTCTCTCTCTCTCTCTCTGTGCGCAGTGAGAGATTCAAATTAGGTTTTACTTGTCTGTCTGTGAGTGGATATGTGCGCGTCCACGCATACGTGTGAGTAGGGGGGAAGGGGAAGTGTGTGTGTGTGTTTGTGTGTGTGTGTGTGTGTGTGTGTGTGTGTGTGTGTGTGTGTGTGTGTGGTATGTGGTGGTCTGTGTGTGTAAGAGAGAGAGAGAGAGAGAGAGAGAGAGAGAGAGAGAGAGAGTTTTTAATGTTCAGTACAGTTAAGAAGTAAATTTGTTTTGATTTTATTATTTTACTTGTAAACGTTAAATATTTCCCTGTTAAGTTTCCTTTATGATTTTTATGTCATTCAGATGTTATTTGTATCAATTTGGTTTCTCATTAATTCATTTTTTCAAATGTCAGTACAACAATATGTTAATCATACGGTAAATGGTTTTCTTCAGTCAGTGTCAGTCAGTCAGTCAATGTGTGTGTGTGTGTGTGTGTGTGTGTGTGTGTGTGGTGTGTGTGTGTGTGTGTGTGTGTGTGTGATATTTACGGGGTTCATATATCAAAATTGAAAGTACTTCAAGAAGTCTCTAGTCAGCTTTCGAGATTTTGGCGGTGTGGCGAAGTGCTGTGCTGTTTTTTTTTTCTTTTTTCTTTCTTTCTTTCTTTTTTTTTTTCTTTCTTTCTTTAATCGGTGATAACATCATTTCAGCAGTCTTTTTTTTTTTTAATGAAATAATGCCATCTTTTGAAAAAATATAACACAGCCCCAGAATGGCTTTTGAACTGATTAAAGTTTGGGATTCGTTAGTTGACTATTTTACTGGTAATATCCAAAGATGTATCCTAATACTGCAAATTGCAATGGACCCAGTACCTGTTGTACTTGACAAACCTAGCTGCTAATTCGACATTCCTCAATAAATCGATTTTCTGAAAAATCAAAGCATTCAAAAACCTTACGCTTCGTTCAGCTGCTTTTGGAGACACGAAACGTGTGGACTCAACAGTGTGCGTATAGGATGAATGGCCGTCACTGAACTCATGATGTCTGTGATCCTTTCTGGTCAGGCATTTCATCATCGCAAAGAACACGTGGTGGATGACTAGTCCGCCGAGTTCCGACCAAAGCACGGCACGTCTCTCTCGTTTCTCAGCAGTTGTAAAGGTTTCAGATGTGAAACATCAATACGATCATTGCAGCACTGCATTAAGTGCAGCACCTGTTTGAATCTTTGACTTCATCCGCTGCGAATGAAAGGTTTCTACTAACTGCATGGCTCTGGGTTTGTCTGTGCTCTGCTCTGCTCTGTCTGTCTGTCTGTCTGTCTGTCTGTCTGTCTCTATCTCTCTCTCTCTCTCTCTCTCTCTCTCTCTCTCTCTCTCTCTCTCTCTCACACACACACACACACACACACACACACACACACACATCCCACACACGCGCGCGCGCGTTCGTACGCACATATAGTGTGTGTGTGTGTGTGGTGTGTGTGTGTGTGTGTGTGTGTGTGTGTGTGTGTGTGTGTGTGTCTGCTGCTGGCTGCTGGCTGGCTGGATGGCTGTCTGTCTGGTCTGAGACTCTCTCTCTCTCTCTCTCTCTCTCTCTCTCTCTCTCTCTCTCTCTCGTCACACACACACACACACACACACACACACACACACACACACACACACATCCCCACACGCGCGCGCGTTCGTACGCACATGTGTGTGTGTGTGTGTGTGTGTGTGTGTGTGTGTGTGTGTGTGTGTGTGTGTGTGTGTGTGTGAGAGAGAGAGAGAGAGAGAGAGTGTCTCAGACATCCAGACAGCCAGCCAGCCAGCCAAGCAGCCAGACAGCCACA